>JAVQJG010046927.1:0-18896 GCA_036024015.1 Craterocephalus amniculus
CTGTTTACAACATTCTTCTTCGTCTGTCGCCTAGTTTCTCGCTCTGGAGCTCCCCCTACAGCTTTGGGGTGCGCACTGCATGGTAAACATACCCAGACTTGCATTGATCCGCTTTAAGTTTTGCAGTGCTCCAGATCATTTTTCACACATTACACAGAAATAATGATGATATATCTACTGTCAAAATGCAAAAACACATAGCTAAAGAAATTTTTTTTACATTTCTAATGTGGGTCGTACAGATGGGGGGAACACAGAGCCACCGGAAACATAAAAAGGACTCATTATGGTAAAATAGAGATGATCGTTGATCATAAGTGAACGACAAATGCTGGGTAGACATTTTGACCACTGTTCCTTCTGTATCCTTGTGTGGTGTCACATAGTCACACTGATGATACCATATGCTCCGCCCTCGCCTTGAATCTTTGTCGTTATCGTGTTGTGTTAATCGTGTTTTATGGATAATGTCAAACAGTCCAGACTTCAGACCTCGGTGATGTCTGTTTGTCTGGATGCGGCCTTCTGAATCTAGAAGGCTGTGTTCTGGCGGATCTGTAAACACTTGGCTTAGTGGAGCCTAAGCTGCTGACCAGCATCTATCAAAACAAAGAACACGCACACCGGTCAAGGTTTATCTTCGTGTCAAAGAAAAATAGGGTTAGAGGTCACACTAGAGGACAAGTCCTTTGAAGTTCAGAGCTGGATTTATTTGGATCTTTTTCTGGAAGAAAAATCAAATCTAAATTTTTTCTGCGTCCATAAAGTCAAACACCAACAAAGTTTAGCTATAGATGTGGCTTTTTTATATATTCATAATATGGTTATTCAACTTCAGTTGCGATGATAAGATGCTTGTGAAATAGCTCGGCGTGTGGACGTGACTTGGAGAGTGAGGGGAAGTCAGGCCAGTGAAGAAATGAGCCAATGGTGAGTCAGATCAGCCATGTCTTTTTTTGGTCTCCTTTGTTGGGGCCTACAGTTCAATTCACAATAAGGGATTTTACTCTACGTGCTGCAGATTAACCAGATACGGCTTCTTTTTTTGTCAAATATGTGAGCCAGTGGTGGTCAGAGTCAAAACTAAACGGGCCAGTTAGATATGGCAGAAATGTCGAGCTGCTAGTGTGTACTTAAACTGTAATATTCACGAACGGAAGTCTGGTGTTTGAAACCAGTCTGAAGTGGAAATGATTGAGACGCTTTTAACTCCCCTACCATTTCTTTTCCTCCTACAGAGGCACCAACCATTATGACATATTCAACTCCCACCATAGGCAAACATGCAAACATAGCGAGCCACTGCTCCACATGGTACAGTACACACTGTTAGAGGGCACAAAGGAAGGTGCATGATTGGTGTGTTTGACAGCAATCTGATAAAACCATAATTGAAGCATGTAGAATGTATATGTTTTTCAGTCAAACAAAAGCCATGGTCGCGCCATAGAAACTGCCTCTCAATGTTTTCATTGTCTGGCAACTGACTAAAAATGAAGGAGAGGGCGACTAAAACCTCCAAGTCAGACTGAGTGTGTTTAATGTGTGCAGAGGGGGAGCTGTGTGTTGAGTCAAATTGAGGTTGTGCGGTCACTGAAGGACAAGAGCAGGGAAAAGTCAGACACGTCTGGTGGCGCTCCCAACCCACTTTGAGGGAAGCTCAAGTCTTATCGGATTTCAGGCTTATTTGTTCTTCTGACTGAAAAGCTATAGATACTTTTGAGCACATTTTCCCCTGAGCAGGGAGTTAAACTGTATTTGCAAAAGGTCAAGGCCAAGGTTCAACACTTCCTACTCTATTCAGTTCTTTATAAATTTTATTGCCAATACTATGTGTATTTAAAAATCTGTCCTGCGAAAAATGTAAACAGAAAACCTAAATACATTTGGTAATAGATCTGATCGTTTAAGTTTCATCTGCAAAGGTTTGGAGATACCACCGTTGGCACTGTTTCTTCTTATTTAATCAGGAGGTTTAGGTCTAGATACTTATATTTTTATTTCAGATTTATATAATATAAGGCCAGTTGATAATTTCAATCACTAAAGAGGACACAATAATGTGATATATGATCAACTAGCACTTGCACTAAATTCAGTCCTACGAGGGCTGCAGTGCTGCAAGTTTTCCAAATATCCCTGCTCCAACACACCTGACTCAAAGTAATGGGTAATTATGCGGAAATTCAATTGGCTGTTTGATCTATTTAAATGATGCAGGTGTGTTGAAACAGGAATACATTGAAAACCTGTTGGATTGTAGCCCTATACTGTAGGACCGGATTGTATACCAGTGGTGGATAGCTTTGATTAAACACAGAGTGATACATACACAGACATTGAAAGCTGAGATAGTCCACCTCTGGGTTATTACTGAAAACTAAAACTTGTAGACCATTTTTTACATTTTTGATTTTCTTTACTTTTCATGGTGAGAGATTAATCCATGAGATGTAAAGGTCATTAATATTTCAGTTGTGAATTATTTTGTGGCTACAAAAAAATAGCTAAAACATATCTCTTACATTCTGACATTATTATTAGCATTTTGGGTTTTTTTGATTCCTTAACACATCCTTCGTGTACTAAATTTAATGGTTCAGTTGCTTCAGTATAAATAATCAACTGGGTAGGAAGTTTCTAAATATCTTAATTTTAAAATAATCTAAAAATCTAATGACCTGTGCACTGAACGAGGTTTTATACATTAAACGACTGAAATTCAACAACTTTTACACAGTCTTCATTAAAATAAGAAATGTCTTGGACTTAAACTACGTTGTGCTTCGTTTTTGGAAGGTTGTGGCTGTAACAATAACTTTTAAAGGAATAGATTCATTTTAAAATGAATAAGAAGCCAACTCACTTCTTCAAGTATTCTACTATTTATGCACTACACTGCTTTTTATGTGAAAATGTGAAAAACATTTCTGTGTGCCAATAACTACCAGCGATATTTCATCAATTCCACATCACTTTGTTCTGCTCTTTTTTTAACTCGTCTGAATTATAATGAATGGGCCATTAATAAGACAGACTGCGAAGGCACCCTATTGAGGAGATTAACTTAATTTTAATCTATTGAGCTATAGCAGAAAATATCAAAAACCTTTACCATGGTTAAAGAACCCTGGTAAAGTGGACAAGCAAGTTTCTTCCAATTGGCAGTTCAGCGGATTCATTGGTCTTATTGTGAAGGATGCTGGTGTGTCAAAGACTCTGGCCAACGCCAAACCAAGATGTGGCCACAGTCCCAACTAAATAGAAAACGTAAACACATGTAGTGCCTGAGAATACAATAAATACACGAACATGACATTCGCAGTGTTGGAGGTGAAAAGTAGAATAACTCCCATTTATTGTCCCTGACTAGTACATCCGTTTCAGACGTTTTTAAAGTCGTCTCCTTCAAACTTGGTTTGATCCATTGTTAAGTCAATTCATCCACTAGTGGGCAGTACTGAGTTTAGAGTTTTCATCTGCATTCTGATTTCATTCTCAGACATCGGTCTTTGGCGGTTATGCACCACTATAAAGTTGTTTGCAACCGGCCAACACACTCCCACCATCTCTACAGTTGTCTTCGTCGTCATCTCCCTCTTCGTCTTCTTCTTTTCTGGTTTGTTCCTTTCACTGGTCGCATACTGCTCAATACTGCCCCAACAATTACCAGCAGTATTTCTCAATTTTTGCTTCAAGCAACGGATCCTTTAGCTTATGTGTGCAACGCAGGATTCTCTGTATTTGTGTTCTGCGTCAAGCACAGTTGGGTCTTTACTGTTGAGATTGCCAAGGACACAGGTCTTATTCCGCCACCACCCCTCCAACCTCTTACTACTTTTACGTTTGACACACACCTGTATATCAGCAGAGCTTTTCCAGTAAGTTAACCTGATGCACCATTCGAGGGTTTTTTTATGGTCATGATCTTTGGACATCCTCTGAGGACCCGATGGCCTTGCAAGATAACCTGTTAACCATGACAGTGGGCCAACATTCACAAGTGCAGGACCCTGACACTGAAGCATTCATCGGAAATCACTTTTGGGCTGAAGCTTAGAGAGAAATACTCCCTCCAGCTGTCCCATAAGTACGAGTATAACAGTTGGTTGATTGTTTCACTTGCACAACACTCGCTGCTTTCATACCTTCCTAACAAGAAGATGAGACTCTGCAGACCTTGAAAGCATGTGTGGGCCTGCAAGGTCTACCAGCTGCTTTTCCGCTATGCCCCAGTCCGAGGCTCCATCCTGCCCGCCTTGCCCCCGCAACCATCCTGCCGTCCCCACCTACTTACTTCCAAACTGTCTCCGTTTTGCTATCAGTGACGTCGCGTAGGCCCAAGGCTGTTTTCTCTCAGGCTGAGGTCCCAAACAGCTGATGCAGGGAAAGTCACAAAGTGTACATGGAGACCTGACCTTCTCTCCTGAGACAAAACACATAGAGAGGGGTTTGCTCCACAGGATGGAGACTCGGGCATGGAAACAATAATACGCCCTCTGAATCTACACAAGACATGAAGCTCTGTTTTCCAGAGAAAGATGCCGGACATGTGGGGAAGTACATTCAATCTCCTGTTTGACTTTGAATAATCTGAGGTTGGATTAAGAAGTGAAGTCACAATAGAGACTTATTTTTATTTTTAAGTTTAATTTGTTTGAATAATATTGAATCACCCTGAACCTTAAAACTGTTGGTGGATATTTGTGAGTGTGTGTGAGAGAGAGTTGGTTAAAAAATCAGAAAAAAATGACAATGTTTGTGTACGGGAACACATTTCAACACGTTTCAACAGTTAAATGTACACCTTCACCTTGGCATGAACACTGGAAACATAGGTATAGTTCAGAACAGAAGAAAACTGTAATTTGCAAAGAGTGTGTGTGACATATACTCATGCTCTTGTGGTTTGGAGCTTCTCTGACACAATCAGCGTATGATGTAGGATTTAGGGCGTGTTCATAATAACAGCTGGTTGAAGGGTTATAAATGCTTTAATAGCTGTTTCATACCGTACAATGCTGCTCCTTTTCTGTTTGAAACACACTATGATCCCTTTTTTCTCCAACACTTTTGTAAATAGGATTCATTGTAAGTCTTTAGGATTTTAATCTAATTAATAGTTAAAATTGTTAATTAAAACTTAATTTATTTTTTCAGATTTTATTTAGGCCCTAAAATACTATAAACCTCGTGCTTTGATTTTTTTAGTTCTGCTCCTAATTTTATTTTCAAATGAGTCACTTTACCCTACCCCTGATCAATATTATGTTTAGAAATGAAAGCTGTGTGATTCTTGGTGAGACATGTGTTATCACATCAAGTCCTTAAGCTTGATGTGGCACCAGGTCTCAGATCTTTACACTGGCTTCCTCTTTGTCAAAGAATCAACTTCAAACTCCTGCTGCTAGTTTACAGAGCTCTGAATGGTTTAGGGACAGGATATATTCAGGAACTTCTGGTTCTTTATGAACCAACCAGATCCCTCATGTCATCAGGGTCAGGTCTACTTGCAGTTCTCAGAGTCAGGACTAAATACGGAGAGGCAGCATTCAGTTTTTATGCTCCTCACATGTGGAACAAACTCCCAGAAAGCTGCAGGTCTGCTGAAACTCAGCAGTTTTAAATCAGGGTTAAAAACTTTTCTATTTGCAGCCTTTTTTGAAGAGTGATTTTTTTTCTCTGAGGGTTTCTTTCTTTCATTAATTTTTTTATTTGGCAATTTTACTTTTGTTTTTACTTCTTTTTATTGCTTTCTGCACCCTGCTGTAATGTTTCTAATGTTTGGTCATGTACATGAAATGTGCTGTACAAATAAACTTGCTTTGCCTTATGCAGGTTAAGCTGTGACATAAAAATGGATGTACATCTGACTTATTCCTCCTTTGAAAAACCCTCTGCTCACAGTTCCGGTGCAGTGTTTACATTGTAAGTGGAATAAGTGACTGAGAGCGTTGATCTGCACACTTTGCCTTCTTTTGTTTTAATGGTATTTCAAACACTTAAGGTTTATAGTTGATGGATGGGGCTTATCTGACTACTGGCTCTTTCCAGGTGGATTTTCCTTGGCGTTGGATCATTAAGAAAGAATCACAGCTTCCTCTCTCATCATTTCCCTCCCAGAAAACTAGAAGTTTCCTGCATTGAGTCAAGTGAGTCAAGTCAAAACCACAGTTTTCCAAATGTTCACCTGACTTTCTTGGAAATGCAAACATAAATCAAGCTACTTTTCTGCAACTAAAAGTACACCCATCAACAGGGCTGTGTTATTCATCCAGATTATGTGATATAGAAAAATAGTGAATGGAGTTTTATTTGCATCATGTAGCTTGATGCATCAGAAATTAAGCTTGAAAAGTTTATAAACTCTTACCATTAATCCACTCAACATTTATCATCTTAATACTACATCAAATATGCTGAAAGTCAAACTGTAAAGGTGTGAATGAAAACTGTAATTACATACAATAAGATGTTGATATTCTAATCCTCTTAATCCTGCTCACTATAATTTGTTTGGCCTCAGCTTGTCCAATTGAAGCTTTCGTTGGATTTGTCCTCCTTCTGATATCAGAGCAAGCTCTCTATCTTTATTTAACAGCGGCGTAATGCAGCCTGATGGCTCTTTTTCAAGGGAATAAAGATTAGTGCTCCACTGGTGATAAAAGCGACTGATGATATAATAACATAATGTTAAAGTTGATTCACGATGGAAGCCATTGAATCCGAAAGTTTAAGAGAAGAGGTCAAATGAGCTATGCAGTCATGTCAGGCTGATATGACATCATGACACTAAAGTGATAAATCAGAGAAACAAAGAACAACAGATAAATGTGCCTCCATCTTCCCAGACGAATCCCATTTGAAGAGTATTTTCTTTTTTTATGCCCAGAGCCAACATTATAACACCTCTCCATGCAACTCTGTGTTTGTCAGTCGTTCCTCACAAGAAGCTGACAGGGAGCATGATGTTGCAGGATTGTTTGGCAGTATCCAAACCTCAACCCTGCTATACAAAAATCACATGCCCATTTGCGCACACACTCACTGTGAACAGGCAGGTAAGCTGGGCGTTCCGTTGTGGGCGAGCTGAGGAAGCAAGGACGGTACATGTCCAAAATGACAAAGGTTGCTTTTACACCTGTCATGACCCGTTTAATCATCTACCACTTCAAACAGGAGAGTCTGGCGCTCACGGCCTCCCATGAGCCTTTGCTCCAGCAGCTCAGGACAGGCTGCTATTCAGTGGAAGACAGGGAGGAAAGACCTGCACACAAATATAAAACTTTAACTGTGTCTTCCATAAACTAAAAGCAAATACGTTGATGTTTTAAAGGCTCTGGGAGCAGGAGGCTGTAAATACAGGAAATAGGTACCACATTTGATGTGTCTGATTGGGAAATATTCTGAGCATTTCTTGACAGCTAACATGGATTCAGGTGATGGATTTATAGTTTTAGAACAAAAAGAAGAGGGTTCCTTATTCATTTATTACATTTTCATTCGTTTCCTTTTAGGGGATGAACATTAATTTTAGCTGCACATACAGAAAAGCATATAAAACCCAATTCTCTTCAATTTTGTGCTGAATCTCTTTTCTCTTTTAGTAAAATAAATAAGAATTAATGGGAGAATAATTTTTCTGCAGTCAGTTAATAAAACTAAGATGCAAATGTAAGAAAGATTTCTAATAATCTGTAATTCTGAAATTAATAATCATGTTTTACTTTGGGAATAGATCTCTTCGAATCTTTATTTGAAAAAAATATACCTCATTTCAATCAAATAATTTAATATTGATGGCAAGGCTCTTCAAATCCAGCCACTCTGCAGGTAAATCCGTCCTTGTTCCAACACACCTGAGTCAAATTTATCTTTGTTTAGAGAACCCCGATCTGCGTCATACGTAAATCATTTGTGTGTATCTGTGATTTGCAAAATGAAATACAGGTTACAATGATGAAATACACGCCAAGGCTACATTAAAATTTTGTCCATTATCTGTTTGAAGAAAGCAAAAAAAGTTAGTGTACAAAGCTAATAGAACAATTCAGACATTCTCACGGGCAGGGTGTGTTAAATGGCCGAAATGTGTTTCATTACTCGAATAAGAAAATTTACCTCTTCACCTCAGCTTTACCACTGATGCACAAAGAAACTGTGATCACGCACCGGGCCAGTTGTTGAATTAAAAGCCATCACAATATATCCGCACGTCAGGCTCACTGTCGTAAAGTTGTGTTTCTGGGAAGCATTTACATGCACGTTATCACCGCAGCATCGAGCACATTGCAGCAGTATTAGCTAATAAGGAGCAGCACTGGAGTGTTGGAGATAATCATTATCAAGTCAGTACATAAGGCTCTGACACCTGAAGAGGGTCAGCCATCAGCTTGTTACAAGAAACAAACATTATTCAGATAAAACAATATTCCTGAATAAACAATAAATTCACAAAACATTATTTTTCTAATTATTATTATTATCATCATTATTATTAATAATAATTTCTTCAAACGAAATTGGTATTTCTGATTTATTCGGTATAATAATTTATATTCAACATATTTTTTCCTAATGATTTTACATTTGTCAGCCAGTTTAATAGCCAGCAGTTATGCATGTATATAGACTATATATAGCCTTATATACATTTATTACAATGTGACTCTCGTGATAAGCATAATTAGATTACAGGCCTGCGTCTCTTTACGTGGCTGACAGCAGTCCTGAGGCCCGTGGTGTTTGACTGAGGCTGGATAAATGTGGAGACAGGGCGGCGTCCTGCCACTTCTTCCCACAGCCTCCGTGTGTCAGAGCAGCACACTTTGACACAACTGCGAAAAACACCTCATTCATCAACTACAGGCTCCGCAGAGAGCGAGTTAAAGAGTAGGCTATGTAAAGGGGGAAGAGAGAGAAAAGGGGGGGGGGACAACAACAACAGGATTTTGTAGTCTCGCACCTCCTTGACAACTGCTCACTGACTGAGATGATGAGGTGGGGAGACAGTAGCGCATGGTTTGGTTCCTCCCTCGGATAAGATCTCCAAATGTTCAAAGCTGTCAGATATTGTCCAGTTTGATTCAGTAACTGGGAGCAGAGATGAAGCAAAGGAGACGAGGAAAAAAAATGGAACCAAGCACGAATTGATATGAGCTGTTACCTATCAGCTTTAGTTTGATTTATCGCTGTATTTAGCACACAAATAAGACAGAGCCACGCAACTTCGACGCAAAAAGGCCTCTACTCCTCCCCGAAGTACCGTATGCGATTAAGAAGCAGCATTTACACAGAGCAGTCTAATTATACACCAGGGAAGCTTACATTATATAGATTTTTTTTCTCGTTTTCCTCAGTAGGCTATTAGCAACGGAATGAAAGCAACACATGATTTCGCAGCAGAGGAAGTGACGGCAAAGCAGCATTGAAGTATATTTTTTTAGTTGAAGTAGGCTAAACTACAAAATCCACCAACTAGTCAACATTTAATCTTATAATGTATGGAATAGGCTAATGTATTTATTTGTTATAGTAGCCTACTCCCTCCATTACGGTAGCAGGCCCACAATTTGAGTAGGCCTACAAAACTGGCGTTTTAACTGGATAAGTCACAAAGGTGCTAAAAGTAAAACAACTAAATGGTAGAATTTTTCACTGTATACAGCTGCTGATTGCCTTCGTGGATTTATGGTTCAGAGTTGTGCTGTAGCTCTATTAATATTAGATATTTAGACTGAGATTTTTCCTCTCGTTTTCTAATCAGCATATTATCAAATACTGGTCGCCTCACTATCACCCTTTCAGACAAATAGCCTACCTGGTGAATGGCTGCAACTAGTGAGATGAAGTGTTTGTAAATCTGTGAACGCGCACCTGAGGGCCTGTGAATGGCGGAATGATTTAATTGACACCTTTCTACTTTTGATCAATGAACTCATCACAATTGTTTATTGGGGAAACTGAACGAATCATCGCAGTTCAAAGCGGCTGCTGAGAGTTTTGGGCTTCGGCACTCATGGAGCCATTTAATCCTCAATGACAGCGTCTGATTTAAATAAAGCAATTATAGTGGATTTAATGTGGAGAGAATAAACAACGAGGGAGAATTGTTGAGTCAGTATTTTAAATAACGAAATATGAAAATACAAATTAATATAAACTATTATATTTTTTGTGATATCCTTTTATGCTTTTTAATAAAACAATTAAAGGAGAAGTGGTATTAAATACATTTGGAAAATAATCTAAATAGTTTATGAGATTCTTTGTTACTGATCGTGAAAGGACACTTGTGCAGATTAGATTAGCTGCTATATAAATTTTTCTGAAATTGTCACAAGTTTGGATGAATTAACTTTAAATTTTAATTTTTTTACAGTTCAATTTTCATAAATTCATGAAAATGTGAAAAAATTATAATGCAGTCTCTTCAGATCGGTAAAGTAGTTAACGCTCAGGAGCAATTGGGGGATTGCTTCAGCGAATTTTTTAACCTTGACTGCGCAAATAATTTGTAATCAACAAGTCAGGAAAATCATTAAATTTATTGCAATATCGTAAAGCCAGACTTTACTGATATAATATTTAAGCTCCCTCTGATTAGTTATTACTCTTGAATAGCAAGTAATAAAACCAGAACCGCGATAGCGAAACGCCGGAGCTGCTTTTTTGTCCACAAAACTGTCAAAAAACTCGTTAGTGCATCTCGTATGCTCAAATTATTTCAAGTTTCGTGATTGGATTTCTTTTTCTTCTCCGTTTCTTGGTTTGATTGATTGGAGGACTTCGCAGGCTGGCACCCCCACCGTGTTTCCAGCAGCTCCACGCTCCTCATGATTGGTCCGCCTCCCGCCGCCGCGGCCACCAGAAGCGCCTCCTCTCATAAACTCCGTCAGACCGCACGAACGTTTCCCATTACTTCCAGGAGAAGCAGCGGCGCGCTATTAGGAACTTTTCGTGCGACTTATGGCACACAAGTAAAAGGTATGTAGTGGAAAGCAGTCTTACATCTGGTCTTGTTTTTACTTATGAGGTTTTTAACTCCTGACTTGTGCGCTACTCAAACGTGTGTCTGTGTGCGCTGCGAGCGCGACGAGACCTCATCCTTTCGAGGCATTGTTTTATCGCTTCAGTCTGCCTCTCGGCTCTTATCTCTTTTCAGTCTTATCAAACGGTTATCTCTTTTGCTGTGAAGACATATTGCGTTTTGTTTCCTATCTGTTATGTGTGAGTAAACGTGAATGTGTGTGCATGTGTGTGCGCGCGCTTGGGGGAGGATAGTGATTTGACACGGATGGACCCAGTGCCTCTTAAAGAGCGTTTGATGGGAGTATGGCAGTCACTGTAGGCTGGATGTGTTGTGTTGAAGCTAAGGAAGGCGATTATGAAATAGTTTACTGGTTTACAGAAAGATGAAAACGAGATCAGATGCTGTTTTTTTATGTTTTCCAAGCGCTTCCATCTGGATGTTTCTGGGATATATTTGGAATACATTTTCCCTCTGAACTCCAGGAGAAAAAAAAAACTAACTCACATCATTTTCTGACTGTTTCAACTCTTTTCCTTGCAGGGTAGACTACCCTCTGATATTTTTATTACCCTTACGGTGAATGGAAAGTGCTCCTGGATGGACCTGGGCGAAAACAACTGGTCCATGGTCAAGCGAGAAGTATCCAGCAGCCCAGCGTCCCCGGCTGAGCAGACCTACCTGGCCGGTGACAGCAGGAGGGACGGGCCCACTTCGGATGAGTTGAGGACTCCTCCCAGTGAGCTTGACGCTCTGGGGCACCGCCGCTCGGACGGCAGATCGCTACACTCCTACCTTCACTTCGGACACCATAATAACACCCTGACCACTACCGAGGACATCCCGCTGTTTACGGATTTAGATCAGGGGAGCAAACTGGTTCTCTCCACCGGGGCGCACAAAGCAAGCCTGCTGGTGGACCCTGCCGACATGTACCAAACACTGGCTATCGCTGCAGCCCAGAGCCAGACTGGATACGACTCATCTTCTGGTGGTTATATGCACTCCAACCCCAACTCCCACGTTTATGTCCCCAGCTCGCGGGTGAACCCCATGATCTCCAGCCTGTCATACCTGCAGGCCAGCGGCTCTGCTCAGCCCAGCCACGCTGCTTCCAGTCACTCGGTTTGGTCCCAGTCCACCCCTGAGAGCCCCTCATACAGCACCGGGAGCCCGCACACTTCAAGTCGTTTCCACTACCCTCCGAGTCCGCCCATGAATAACGGGACCCCCAGAGACACCAGCTACACTAACACGTTGAATGTGAGCAGCAGAGAGCAGTATGGCCTCTCCCGTTCCCTTGGTGGGACCTACCCAAGCCCGTACTCGCCTTACGTTGCACCCCAGCTGTCCTCGCCTTGGACTGGAGGACCTTTTGATAACACCATGTTGCATACTTTGCAAAGCAGAGGTGCGTCCTTGATTCGAGGACCAAATGGAGGTAAGAGGGGGGAAAAGGAAGCAACAGAAGTGCATGATGATGGAACTTCTACCAGGGAACACACAAATGAAAGAAAAGGTTTTTAAAGAGCGTAACAGCTGAAATGTCTGCAGTCCTTATGAGCTTTGTGAAGACAGGGAAAAACCTTAATAGTAATAATAATAATAATAATTATTATTATTATTATTATATTAACAATCATAATAATAAAAACCTTTTTTTTATAAAAAAAAAGGTATGTTGGTCTGTTTAGTTTAGATATGTGTATGTGCTCGTGCTGCAAGAAAGTTCAGGCTTAATTGTGTGCAAACATGTAGCTAGATATAGAAGATAAACAAATACACATATAAATCATTCGACACAATACTTAAAGTAAATTTAATCTAATTTAATATAAAATGGGGAAATTATCATGAAAAAGTTTTGTAGATTTATATATTCAAAATAATTCTAATAACTACTTTTTATTTGCCTAAACAGCCTTTTTTTACATTTTAAGTATGACAAATTTGTAGTCCGTTTTAGATTGAACCTTAACCTATTTATTTATACTAAATGCCCAAAAATTGCTAAATATTTTTTATTGTCAGTCTTGTGTGTTATTTTAATTTCTGCATTTATTCCCCTTCAATCTCAGATATTCTCGACGACATGGGGGAGAGCAGAGAGTGTGTGAACTGCGGCTCTATCTCGACGCCGCTGTGGAGGCGCGACGGCACGGGCCACTTTCTCTGCAACGCCTGCGGCCTTTACAGCAAAATGAATGGACTGAGCCGGCCATTAATTAAACCCCAGAAAAGGACGGTAAGGAGACAGGGGACCACTTAAGCGCTCAATTTCCTGCCTAATTGTTGCAAACAGTGGCGGGAGGTTATCACCAATGATATTCATCTAATGCTCCAACAAAAAGAGACAAATGAGGAAAAAGCTGTTATTTTAAATCTGACAATATTTTGGATCAACTATGCCATTCATCATATAAAACGTAAATAAATCTGGTTGCTATGTTGAGTCTGAGAAAATGTTGACTTCATCCATATCGACTCAGCCAGCAGTCTTACCAACTTCATAATTTTTGAATATATTGTGTTTTTCATGGCAAAAACAATATTTGATTTAAAATGAACGCATAAAAAATATATTTTCCGATTAAATCTGATACTTCACCCTTTCAGATTTATTTAAAGACTGCTCTTAATAATTGGATAAATTAACTAGGCGCCACTGTTTCCAAGTGTCATTACGCACAGTTTCTACTTGGAAATTAGATGTCACGTACGGACTCCTTGAAAAATAACACCCTGTAAAAGGCCATGGGTAAATGGCACTTAAATGGACATCACAATAGAACTCGTATTATTGTTAGGAAATGGGGCATGAATAGCTGAATTGTCATTTAATTAGTGGAAGGAGGCTTTCATTTAGATTTGTTTTAACACTTAACTCTTATAAAACCATTAATCTTTCGTGTCAGTTTTTTTCTGCATATGCTTGTTTATAATTATTGATGTATATTTTGCCACCAGTCAACCTCCAGAAGGATCGGCCTCTCCTGCGCCAACTGCCAAACCAGCACGACCACCTTGTGGCGCAGAAACGCGGAGGGAGAGCCGGTGTGTAACGCATGTGGGCTCTACACAAAATTACACGGCGTAAGTTCAAATTGTATTAATCACTTTCCGAACATAAATTATACTTTCGGTTCAATAATAATCATGACATTTGATGATGGAATCCTGCAGGTACCTCGGCCGCTTGCCATGAAGAAAGAGGGAATCCAGACACGAAAAAGAAAACCCAAAACTTTGAGTAAAAGCAAGGGGTCTTCTGGTGAGTTGTGGGTCTACTTTCTGCTCACATGAAGGCGAGCCTCTCATTTAATGCAGCTAACTCATCAACATGTAACTTCTTTATCAAAGGCAATAACAACCCCGTGTCCATGACTCCGACGTCGACCTCTTCATCAAATTCTGAAGACTGCTCCAAAACCAGCTCTCCATCGGGACAGGGGTCAGGGGTAAGAGTTTTAAAACCGAATTAGTTTTCAAATGCATTAAATTTACATTAAATTTGACACGTTGTAGTGTAAAATACACTCAAAACAAATTAGTATTGCGATAAGCACGCAGTCATTGCTGTAACATGTGTTGCAAAAACCAGACAGATGATTTGTGGTGATGACTGCTGCTAAACAGTGTGTTATTGTAATATTCCAGTAAAATGAGCTTCACATTTCTCAAGATCTTATGCTTTTTTAATGTAAAAAGGAATCTGATTCACACTCCCAGCACATGTGTTACACACAACACACTCATCCACCTGAAAGATTGTTGCAAGCTATAACTACATCTGTGCTGCTTGCAGGTCAGTTCATCTGTGCTGTCCAGCTCAGGGGAGGGAGCCGGCTCTGGCTCAGCGGTGAAGTACCCGGGACAGGACAGCCTGTACACCAGCGTGGGCTTGACCCAGTCGTCAGATGTAGCTTCAGTCAGGGGCGAACCCTGGTGCCCCATGGCTTTAGCCTGAACCTTTAAATCCTGCGAGAGGACAGAAACCCTTGCCCCCCACCATCCCCTCTCTTCTTTTATCTGGATGCTCGGTAGGGGTGGATGTATCTGGGGACAGTGTTTGCTTTCTTACCCCGTCAGCTGATGCAAGAAGCATGGAACAGTGGGAGAAGAAGACTGTCACTCACACCACCAGCTTGAACCAAGCGTGGAATATCTGGGATTGGGCTCCAGATTGGTGTGAGGATCTTGTTGCTGTAAAAAACCAAAAAACAAAACAAACAAAAAAAACCCAAAAACAACCGTTAATGGAAACACCAGGCCAGATGATCAACCAGGCGACCTGACGTGGACGGCTTCTGGGCCTTATGTGCACTCTGATATCTCTCGTCCATGACACAGAACCTGATCTGGGCTCTTTTGAAGAAAGCCATCATGTACATAATGGATTTCCTCTCTCAAGAAAAAAAGCTGTTGATTGGATAACAGTGCTTCTTAAAACACAATGGACATTTAGTTTTTTTCTTTTGTTTTTTTTTCGTAACTGGAATCATGCCATAAGTGCCAAGGCAACTTTGATGAATCAAAAGAAAAATATATATTTATAAATCTTTCACTGTTGAGAACATGGCTATGATTGTTAATAAAGATATCGATATAGAGTAGAAGTTAAACAATTCTGTCTTCTTTTTTATTATTTTTTTCTCTTTCTAAGTGTCTGTTAGCAGTACAGTAGTGGTGAACCTGCACGTTTTCCACTGAAAGCTCTTACTGTATAACTGAAACTAGCTTGGTTTAAACAGGGTATAAATGTCACAAACTGTTTTTGTTTAATCATTTACTAAAAAAGAAAATGCAAATAATCTACTCATTCAGATTAATTTTCTTATACGAAAACGTGTTGGGGTAGCAATAAGGTACTTTTTTTTTTTAAAGACTCTTGCATGCAAAACAGCTGGATGATTTCTAGTAGCTGTGGATCCACTGACTTTTCTATAAACTGCTGCGCTAACCTGTAGTGTTTCATCATTTTAATCAAAATCAGACCAAAGTGGAGCGTGATGTCACCCCTGAACAAATTTATGCTACTTTAATGACTATTATACATGGATGTAATGATTAAAAAGGAGACTTATTCTATGTTTAAAAAGAAAAAAATGCAAACTGAAAAAAAATCTGCCAACCGGCTGAAGGGGTTACATTAATTATTTGATTTTTTTTGTCCTACTTTTTATTGTTTGTGAGAGTTTTAAAAAAGTGAATTCAGATACTTCAATGAGTTACATGTAAACCCTGGGGAAAAAAAGAGAAATGCACCCCCCCATACACACACATAAACACACACACACACACACACACACACACACACACACACACACACACCATTTACTTCATGTCATTCACTATTGTGGACTTATTTATTTCCTGATTTCTAATGTGTCTTTTTTTTCTTTCTTTTTTTTCCTGGAACATCATGAGAAATTATTTTATTTAAAATTCAGTCCAATAAATTGTTCTTGTTGTGCAAATAAATGTACAGTTTGTTTTGAAAGAGCAGCGTGATTTTAGAGACATGCCATCAGCGTTTGGAAGCTGTGGAAAGAAAGAAGCATGTTCTTGGGTTCTCACACATTCTTTAGTGTGAGTCATTCACATGCATGCTCTCACTCCCTGCTTCTGCTTTGCTGAACGAAAACGTTATTTTTCTTAAAATGCCTTCATGACTAGAAGGAGTGAAAAAGAGAGCAAGACCCGCTAATGCAAGTCTGAAAGAAAAGAAAACTGATTTACACCTTAAGTCAAAAATGACATTTACAGATTAGGATTTCCAACTTTACTAATAGGTTTTCATCCTTCTATTTTCACTTCATACTTATGATTTATTAAAGCAAACCTTTACTCTTCCTGACAACAATTTACTTAAGAGTTTTTCCTTTTCTACTCGCCTCCCTCCGAGGGGCTCGGAGCACAAACCACTTTCCTGTGTCCTCTTGAACCAGCAGCTCAAAGTACCTGTCACAGTGTTTACTGTACTGAAGAGAATAGGGCCTGTGAGTAATACCACATGAAAAGATTTTAGAGATGGTTAGGATTTACGTCTGGGCTTAGCGTTATCTGTCTGCTCTTTGACACATTGATCTAGCTAAGTTTATTGAGTGTGGAGGAATGTGCTACGCTGCCTCACTCCAAATGCAAAGTTTGGAGATGAACACTCTTTTTTTTTAAAACTTTGTCTTTCCTTTGCTAAATTTGCACTTTTGACATGTAATCATTGTTATTTGTTTTTCCACAGATGATGATTCATCATAAAATTAAATTTTTTTTTCTTCAAATCATTAATGATACTTATGGTCTGGTACGGCTGGATATGAACTTTTGAGATCATTTTTTTTTTAGTTGGCGTTGCATAAAACCCAATTTGGACAATTGGACCACCATGGCACTAAGTCCTTGAGTTTCCAAGCAGATTAATTGCAAAACCACCTTTAGATATGTAAATGCAAGTGAGTGTTGAACTCAAAACATGAGCAAATATTTATGGGGTTTCTAAATTTATGAGGTGGTCCTACCTTGGCACTGTGTGATTGGTATCCACGGTGCTATAAGAGGGAGGAAACATAAACACAACAGCACAGAAACCCTCCCTACGCTCTCATCTGGATAGATGTTCGCAGGGCTGGGGGGTCACATCTAAACTGGTTATTATCTGTGAGAGTGCTGGAAAGAGACGGTGAATAACAGCTCAGGAGTTGAGTGGAACTTTTGTCCAAGTGAGTGATCAAAAGCTGGAAAGAGCAGGGGAACAGATAGGAACAGTTAAGACAGACATAGGCAGAAAGACTTGATGGCTGCGCAGGGTTGAAAGTCCTCCCAAAGTAAACATGCGAGTCCAGCGGCACACAGCAGGCCCCGGGGCTGTTTGGCCATGGGGCTGTAGCACAGTATGGCGCAGTAGCTCCCTCAGGAGATGCCCGTTGATCTTTCCATGTTGCCTTTCAAAGGAGATCACCGCTGGCCCTGCCTCCGGAAGAGATGGGATCTCTGACTCAGCCCTTTTGGGTTTCCTCGACAGACACGGCGGCATACACTGAGAGGGGAAAACACTTTAAAAAACGATAGCTGTCCTGCTTGTGAAGTCATTTCTATTTGTGTGATTACAGAGAGAGAGCTGTTGCTTTACTGGTTATTGCTCTGGATTATTATTTTGTGATTCATTTGTATGGACAGATTCCTAGAAAGACACACTGTGCTTTCAAAAGCAAAGGATTTTGCCCTCATTTAGCAAACACATCTGAGACTGAGAGAAGAATTAAGGCTCCTCCTCCAGCTCTGAACCTAAAAGGGAAAAATTCAGTTCAAAACAATAACTGAGAAACTATCTATAAACATAAAACCACAGGAAGCACCCTGTTGTTAAAAATATAATACCAGTGTATGTTAGCAACAGTGTGAGTATGACAGTGCAGTGATTATGTCATAAAGTTATGCACAGCAAGTGTTACTTTTTACAGAAATGTGGGAGTGTGTTCAAGGAATGCTAGGTGTTGGAGTGGCAATGATACTTCTGGAGAAGAAGATCTGAAATCACAGGAAGGGAAGCAAGTTCCTGTGGATATGACTGTGTGGTGTGTGTATATGTGTGTGTGAGAGAGTTGTAAGAAACAAGAGGAAGTTATCAGTAATAACCGGATGTGATGGGAGGAGGTGTGACGGAATCCTGGATGTGGAGGAAAATTTGAATGGAAGAGCTTAAAGGAGAAGTCCACTTTTTTGCAAGTGGGGCCTTAATTATGATGTTAACTGAAGTGTACTGGACACCTACGGTACTTTTTGGAGATTTGGATCCTTCCCTGAGATATTTGTTTCAAACGCCAAACACCAAAACGCCATACATGGAACAGTATTGGGCGTGCGTTTG
>JAVQJG010046929.1:0-29923 GCA_036024015.1 Craterocephalus amniculus
CCTGTGTATGTAGGTCAAGGGTCAATGAGCTTACAAAACAAATTTTGTGCTCCAATAATTATTGCTAAAGGTATTCAAATCAACAAAACAACAAGGGTGTCCAAATTTATGCACCTGCGTATTTTCATTTAAGTAATTATTGCACATTTTCTGTAAATCCGATAAACTTCATTTCACTTCTCAAATATCGCTGTGTTTGTCTGCTATATGATATAGCCATAAAGAGGACTAAAGTTGTCAATTATCTGTGTAAAATAATGGCCAACTTAAGTAAAAGTGAGAATAATTGGACATTACAAATTAGGAGTGGGTAATATATCGAAAATTTACTGATACCAAGATTTACAATGACAACCGATATCATTGATATTTTTTATAAATTTGATATTTTAAGAAAATGAAAATACAATGGGGGTGCCCAGTCAGTACTTATTGGTCCCAGTATGAATTAATTCATCTGAAATATTTTGCAAAAAACTCTAGTACAAATTGTAAAAAAATGAACACATTTTATCAAAGTGTACATAGACCCCTATGCTCAGTTGTCTTTGGATTGAAATGACTTATTTCCTGCCACAGTAAGTTATTATGATGCAACATAATAAACACATCACACCAGCCTTCGGTTTATCTCGCACTTTCCTTCATAAACACCAGTTTTAAAGTCATGAGTCTGATCTTGCTTTATTTTCTTTACCTAATAAAGGAATGGCTGGTGCATCATGGAGCTGGTTGTCAGTACCTTTTACTGTATTTGTGCTGTTCTGTGCATATGACCAGTTTTGTATGATTTTCTATATCCACATTTTTGTCTAGGTGGATGGCATGGATGTTCTGTGTGTACGGGAGGCAACCCGATATGCAGCTGATCACTGCCGATCTGGGAAGGTGAGTTAAGAGATTAAACTGAAAAGAGCAGGAACTGTAGTTTCCATTTTCTCTTCTAAGCTGCTTTTTGTCACCAACTTTTCCCTCAGGGTCCCATTCTCATGGAACTTCAGACGTATCGCTACCATGGACACAGTATGAGCGATCCCGGTGTCAGGTAAGTGATCACATTATCTGTTCGAGTTTGTTGTCATTTCATTGTTGATGGAATAACACGTAAATGCCATCTTCTCTGTGCTGCTGCCCCTTGCTTCCGCCGTTGTTCCACAGTAGTCATAATGTACTCTCCTTCCCTCCGTAGTCGCCTTGCAATCCTCCGACCACAGTGTAGGGATGAAATGAACACACTTCTACTAATATTGGTATTGGCTGCTGCAAATTAATTCCTGGATATTACAACGTACCAAATGTTGATGCACGAGAAATTGAAGCTTTTTAATTTTTATTGAAATTTATTCTCGCAATGATGGTGCACTCTAAACAGCACAAAAACGATTATGGCTTTACACAGTGAGCTCAAATCATTTCATTTAAATGTTTTAGCACAACTTGTATAATGCTGCTGGCAATCACTTCCAGATCCTTACAACTTGATGCGGTGTAAAAAGATGATTATGTTAGTGCATCCCTACAACATCCCTGCACCAATCTCTGCCCTTTCAGCTACCGCACACGTGAGGAGATCCAGGAGGTCCGCAGTAAGAGTGACCCCATCTCCATGCTGAAGGACCACCTGCTCAGCAACAACATGGCTAGCGTGGAAGAGCTGAAGGTAACAAATACTTCAGTCTGTACAGTGAAAAAGCATTTTAAGAAGTCCACAGGAGAAAAGACTCATTCGGTAGCATCAGAAGTCATTTATTGAATTATAATGAGATGTTTTAATTGTCAATGAGAAGCTACTTATTTAGGCATTTTTATGAATAAATGTTTTTAGATATTTCATGTTTAGTGCTACGGAAATCTATGTAACCAAATTTCCGGGTTGTATAGCTGTGGTGTACATGTTGGACTCATCTTCCATGTCATGTCTCTAGGAGATTGACGTGGAGGTGAGGAAGGAAATCGAAGATGCTACTCAGTTTGCCACCACAGATCCTGAACCCCCTCTGGAAGAATTGTGCAACCACATCTTTTCCAACAATCCACCTGTGGAAGTGCGTGGCACAAACCCGTGGGCCAAGCTCAAGTCTGTTAGCTGAAGTGTTGCTGCGTCTTTCTTTTTTTTTTTTCATCACTTTGTTCGGTTGCCTCATCAACACAGTGATTTATCAGCCCAACCCCTTTCTCTCACATACGCACACACATCACGGAATTTACCATGAACAACAGCATTGCACCCAGAGCCTTAACCACAGGCAACTAATTTACTTCAAGATTTGAACATCATGGGCCACATTTACAAAGTGACTTTGACAAAAACACTAAACGCTTTAAAAATCAGCTTCCAGAGTCTTAAGGCTGTTACAGTGCAATGATCCTAGGCTGATGTATTACACTGGATGTTATCTTCACATTTCCCTCTTGGTTAAATATTTTTGTTAGCCAGTCCACTCCACCCACAGGTTAAAGGCACTCCCTGTCAGCAGCCCATCTCCCCATCAATTGATATAATGCAATTTCTCACATTATTATTTGATGGGTTGTCGGTGGACACAGAAACTATAAAACTGGATAAAGAGAAACATCAAACGGTAAAATATCTTAAAGTGATTTTGGTGTTTTTGTCTGCATTTGTGTGTCAGTGTTGCCACAGTCTCATTAAAATCTTTTGGAAATGTATTTATATTTTTATGAGTATTCTAATGATGAGACAGTTGATCACATTTTTAGAGTTTTTATTTGAAATAAATTAAATGGTTAAAGTTGCTGATCCTGGCAGATAATCTGACATTTTGAAATCATTATGAAGTAATGCATCAAAGGTAGAACATATATATAAACAGTGTTCAGTGCTTTTCTTAGGCTTCTGTATTTAAATTATAGTTTGCTTAAAAAAAACACAAACTATTTCTTTCTTTGTAAATCTGGCCATATTGGAGTATGGGAAGTAGGTCCAGTGTTTGCTTGTTTGATGTTAAGCTCTGGTCATTTTTCAGGTGCAATAAAGAAAACATCTTGTCAATGTGCGTCTAAAAAACAGACAGAACTGTAAACTTAAACTTTGTACTCTTTATAAATAAGTGTACATGATAAATAATTTAATTTGAGTTCATCAGTTTTGTCTTTATTTTATCCTGCACCCCCTTCCCTTTAGGAAGGCACCGCAAAAAGCAGTAAAGTTGTTTTTATATCAGTGTTTTACTTTCAACATACTGTATAAAAGCGAGTTTGAAGACTAACTTGCTGGCTCTGTTGCCCAGCCGAGCATGTGCCCGACATATCTTGGGCTGTTCCGAAGCTGAATGTCATTTTAACTTTGAGTCTCTCTATAAGCAATGTAATGGTTATTGCATATATGTTTTTCTTTTTTACTTTGACGCCTTTATGAACTACATGGAGAAGCTTGTTCAGATTCTGTTATTTTAAGATATTTACTACCTCTGGAAACTCCCACAAATTGAGCTATAACTAAGTATGTTTAACCGCAGAGCTTCACAGAAGTACAGATTTGAAAAGTTGGATTATTATTAGTTATGGCATCGTCTATCTGGCATGGTCCACAAAAATTGTTGAATGTCACATTTTACCAGAAGTGGCATATCTAAAGCATATGTGAACATTTAAAAAAATTCCTCTGCTTTGTTAGAGAGTGCAGCTTAATTTTGTTGTAAAATATTCGTCAGCAGGTGGCATATTGGCATGCATCACTGGCAGATATTAACATCAGTTTTAGCTGTCAAATCATTTTACATTGTGCACTTAGGGGAGCTTGAGATACATTTAATCAAATTATAGTTAAACCTAAGATGTCATACACTGCAACATGCTTCAGATGTGGTGTGTGTATACTGGTGTTGGTAGACTGTTACAGTCAGGGTGGCAAATTATTCAAATGGCCTATTTGAATTAAGATGTGGGTCTTCAATAAAAATATACTGTAATGTTAATGTATATTTGTGCACTCTTTTTAAATTGATACATAAAGTGGATTTTAGACAGCAAACATAATGAAGAGGAAAAAAATAATTGCGAGGTAAACTGGAGAAAGAAATCTGAAAAGGCGACAAAGGCTAAAAAACCAGACGATGGCAGCAACGCAGCAGTGCGGTAGCTAGCTACGGGTAATCTTAAAATGAAGAAGAAGAAGTAAAGGAAGCAGGCTGCATCCTGACCAACATCTGACTCGTACTTCCAGACAGTGCAGCTACGTGCTCTCAGAGACACTGAACAATGGAGTCTGGTTTACACGCTGATGTGAGGAAGGAGCTTTTTTGCGCTTTTTGCGCAGCTCTGCTCCTCCTCAGCTCGCTCACATCAGCAGAAGAAGGCGCTCAGGTGAAAAACTCCCAGTGTCACAACTACGCGGGGGGACACGTCTATCCCGGAGAGGCTTTCCGTGTGCCCGTGTCTGACCATTCCCTACACCTTAGCAAAGCCAAAAGTGAGTCTTTCTCTTGATTTCATCCACTGAATACAAAATGCTGTTTGCATACTGACAGTTTGCATTGATTTTAGTCTAACTTGTCCTCTTCCCGGTGAACGCAGCAGCTGCCGCAGCTTACATGCTGCCATGCACACACTGGGATATTACCTGCAGATTACTGTCGGATAGACGTGCATGGCGGCTTTTTGTCATGTAGTTTCAACAGGCTAATATTTTCATGTCATGCCTAACTTGTATGGGTATTTTATGGGACACGTCATTTTGTGAATTTCTCTGGATAGTTTTTCTCTCTCCGCCCTATTTGACACATGACTGCATGGCACTGTACCAATAAAGCACAAATAAACATGTTCACATTTTTAAACTAAATAAAACGCTAAAAAAAAAATAAGTAAAAATAAACATTTTATCTGATGTGGTCACATATAGCATTTCAACATGCAACAAGTGTTAGACACTTCAGGACCAGGCCAGGATTATGGCCTCTGATTTGCCATATGGCAGAATGAGATTTTAGACTGTAGCCCATGCTACAATGTCGCAGCTCCAGTAGACATTTCATGCAGTAATCACTGACTGTCACAGTTGCAATGGTCAACAATGTGATACAATAGAGACAGACTTCTGCAGATGGGACAACATAAAGATTTTCTAGCTCTGCTGATTCCTATTATCTGCAGCAGGCAATGGATGCAAGACTAATGGATAAACCAGAAGGAAGATACTTTCGAAATGTTTCACACTCCATATATCATATGAAATACAGAATAAAGTAGGAATTGGTGTATAATGGGGCCATAATGCATACCGAACCTACCGTACCGTACCGATTTTTACTTAAATACATGTTTAGAACCCATCCCAATTTCTCCCTTTGGGCCCACCTTCTGTTTTAGATCATTTTAGCAATAAAACCTGGGTTATAATTTGTTTGCATTTTAAAAGGTTGCATAGGAACAAATGAAATAATTTCTGTCATCATTGCTTTTATTTTTATTCCCACCACAGTTTCAAAGCCTGCACCGAACTGGGAAGGAACAGCCGTCATCAATGGTGAATTCAAAGAGCTAAAACTGTCTGACTACAAAGGCAAATACCTTGTTTTTTTCTTCTATCCACTGGACTTGTAAGTAAGATTAAGGCACACATTGCATTATCCCTTCATACAAGCTGATTGAACAGCTGATTGTGTTCTTCTGCAAACCTGTTGGACGTTCATTTTTTCAGCACTTTCGTCTGCCCCACTGAGATCATAGCATTCAGCGATCGGGTCCATGAATTTCAGGCTATCAATACAGAGGTGGTCGCCTGTTCAGTGGACTCCCAGTTCACCCACTTGGCATGGTATGAGTGCTGTCTCAATACAGCCAAAACCACCCAGAGCTTGTTTCACTATGTTTCTCTCGTCAGCTCTGTTTTGATTTTATCTTATAATGTCTGTAATTCTGATTGGCTGTGGATTAATGGCTGCACAAGAACGATTTTACTGACATCTTCTATTTTTCACAGGATCAATACCCCCAGGAAACAAGGTGGGCTAGGACCAATGAAAATCCCCCTGCTGTCTGACCTCACTCACCAGATTTCAAAAGACTATGGTGTCTACTTGGAGGACCAGGGCCACACTCTGAGGTCGGCTTTCACATTTACCTTTGTGACCATTGTCAATGTTTATGGCAATCTTGGATTCAAGAAAGACTTCCTTTTATACAATACTGTTAGGAAGGAAGGAAAGCCTCGCTTAATGCTTTTACTGAGTTTGCAAGTTGGACCAGGTGGATTTAAGAAAAACAACAAAACATGAATTCATGCCCTTCCATGTTTCTGTCTCTGTCAGAGGTCTCTTCATCATTGATGACAAAGGCATCCTGAGGCAGATCACCATGAATGATCTTCCCGTGGGCAGATCTGTGGATGAGACTCTGCGGCTGGTCCAGGCCTTCCAGTACACAGACAAACATGGAGAAGGTGCAAGATGCAAATCCTATTAAACATACACCTTTGTTTTTTTTTTATAACAGGCTTGTTAATTTCTTTGTTTGCTCATGAGCATGACTCTCTCATCCCACAGTGTGTCCAGCAGGATGGAAGCCAGGCAGCGACACGGTAAGTAGGGCTCAGCCTGGTCACCAGATAACACTTGTTGCTTGTTTGTTTTTTGTTTTTCTCACATATCAGTTTATGACAGTCTATCTTGCTTTTGTGAACATAATTAGCATTAAGTAATCTTCCCAAAAACAAATTTGTGATCTGTCAGAAGCGTACATATTGGTCTAATCTGTTCACTCCGGAAGCTAAATTTACCATTCCTTTTTTTTATTACTAAAAACAAATTTGTGTTTCCTTTAATACAATCACTTCTTCTCCACAGATCATTCCCGACCCTTCAGGCAAGCTGAAGTATTTTGATAAACTCAACTGAACAGTGTTTCTGTTTCACCAATCTGTGAAATCCGGCCAGCTTCAAATAAAATGTGTTTTCCTAAATTGCGGCTTGTTTGTTTTTAATTCATTCGACAGAGTGACTGCATGACAGGCCTCCTGAATCATGGCTTCGCTGCATCACAAGGACAACAAACAGCTGTCATTGATGAACTCTCTTAGGGATGGATACTTCTTGCAATAACTGATTCCAAAGATCAAGATACATGTGAAACATGTAATCATGCCGGACATGCTGTCTTATGTCTGCTTTGAGCTACAGTAGCTCCACCATAACAGAACACATTTTATACAAGGTGTGATCAGATCTGGCTGCAGACTCTGCACCTCATGCACAGTCATTCAAGACTTGGTGGAAGTGGTCTGAGTGGTCTACCCTGTTAAGGTGGTAACATTGCACTTTGACTATAACGTGAAAGTGATACATCCTGCAACTACCGCATACAACTAAATCTAGCTCACTGAGTCTTGGGAGTTATACTCCCAAGGTTTGTGAATCGATCGCTGCAAAGGAAAACCCATCAACTGCTTATTCTAGATTGTTGAATATTTGTGTTTCTGTGGATGAGTTAATTAACAGATCAACAAAGGTTTTGCTTTTTAACCTCTGCAGCTGGCTGACTGCTTTTTTGGATCTGTGCAGAGCTGAGTAATAATCTGCATATTGTCGAAGTGTTAAAGATGTAGTTCACACATGTTTTCAGATGTGTGTTATTTTCTATTTGGCTCCATAGAACAAAGCAATTTGGGGTTTTTTTCTCTCCTATTTGCACCTGGTTAATATTAACCTTTCAGACATTATTCATATAAACCAGAAAGATCAAGAAAAAGATAAGCAGAAGAAAGAGAAACAGGATGTATGTCCTTATATGGATTTCTGTACAGGCGTGCCTCTTCCAGGCGTACTTAAAGGAAAGTTTCTGAAGCCAGCGCACCACTGTGACGGCCGATGCAGATCCTGTTAGGCTGGTTTTTCTTAATTCTTTGCCCGGGGGTGAACTCCTGAGGAGCGAATGAAGAAACAAATTTTGCTTTTGTTCACATTCAGAGGACTTGTTAGCAAAGGGAAAAAGGGAAAAAAGAGAAAATGGCCAATTATATTTTACGGCCAGCTGAACCCAAGGATGTGTCAGATATCTTGCGACTTATAAAGGTAAGTAAAAAGTAAAACTCTTATAATTAAATGTTTAATATGACACCAGACCACTTATATAACATCTTGTGGGATTATTTAAAGTTCAATTCACCTGGTTTTTGCTTTTTAGGAACTTGCTAAATTTGAGGAGATGGAGGAAAAGGTGATACTTACTGAAAAAGGTGCTGTAAAAGAGCTCTTTATTTTCCTTAATGCATCAGATCTTTGTGAGCTCTTTTAATGTCAGTGTTTCTCTTGTATTTAGATCTACTAGAGGATGGATTTGGGGATCATCCATTCTACCACTGCTTGGTTGCTGAAGTTGCAAAGGAGCAGAGCGCAGGTGATAAAAACCTGTCCCACACAACAACTCAAGATCAAGGGTACACTGTGATCGGCTTTGCAATGTACTACTTCACTTATGATCCTTGGATTGGAAAGCTTCTCTACTTGGAAGACTTCTTTGTCATGCAAGAGTTTAGAGGTGAGGTTGGCGACAAGTTAAACTGTAGTGGAGAAGTTAATGTTTAACGTATGCTTTCTGATGGTGGCATGAGCTGTTGTAATTTCCCTGCACGTTTAATCTTTAACCAGGTCTTGGAATAGGTTCCCGGGTCATGAAGATGCTGAGCGAGGTACAGTTGCCTCTGTGCAATTCATGTTTTTCTGGATCCATATTTATCTTAATTTCAAGTATATTAAGTCCTTTTCCCTCATGTTTTATGCCCTTAATTTTTTTTTTCTTTTTTCCTTCCCCTAGACAGCAGTAAAGACCCGCTGTAGCAGTATGCATTTCATTGTAGCCGTAAACAACAAGGAGTCCATTGAGTTCTACAAGAGAAGGGGTGCTGCTGATCTCTCCTCCGAAGAGGGCTGGCGTCTTTTTGAGATTGATAAGGAGTGGCTGCTGAAAATAAGTGCCAAATAAAGTTAATTGATCATTGATCTGCTTTGAATTCTGTTGGTAGTAACAATCCTGTTCTGTTCAGGGATTTGATACGGTTTAGATAAATTTGTATACCAGCTTCCTTTGATGACAAACGGTCTCTGATGTTTTAAGCTTGTGTAAAAATTTTATTTTAAATCATGTGAATGAACACTGCATTTTTAGAGCAATGTGGTATTTATATGCTGCTGAGAGATGTAGCTGAATACATTTCAAGATGCTGTGATAAGAGAAAAAGACTACTTGTCACACATATATGTTCCATGATTGATTTTCTGTCCTGTAAAATGAAAAATGTCACTGTTTGTTGTGTAGTGATTTCCAGGATGGTTGTTAACAGGTGAGTATTTTTTTTAGTTGCATTCTTGACTAATATTGTTTCTTTTTTTAAAATCAAATTTAATAAATTATTATTTTTTAAATTACCTTTGACTTCAAAGGGTATCCATGAATGCACCTTTATTTGCAGTATTACCATGCTATGGAAATGTTATACATGGACCAGAATTTTGCTCTCACAATGTTAAATACTATGGGCAAAATTATGTTTAAAAACAATAGTTACTATGTCACACTATTAGAGTGACTAGTAACTGTGAGTATATTAGTGGTAGAAAATGATCAAAAAAAGACATAGTTGATACATATTTCAGTACTGACCCCAGGACATGTTTTCATTTTATTTCCCAAGTGTTACTGTAACTATTAGGCTACAGCTTTATTGCCTTTTTTTTATCTCTGCTTCAATCTTAGTTTGCTTCCTAATTATGATGTTTTATGATTTTGAAGTAACACAAATAGGCTTCTTTGACTTATTGGTTTTAAAACTGGTATTAAACTTAAACTTTATAAACATTACTAAACAAATGCGGTCAGAAAATGAACCCACTAGAGTGAGGGTGGCTGCTGTAAAGCAGTCAGTAAGTTGTTAAAATGTGTTTTCCTGTATAAACTCGCGCTTTAACCACCTTCTGTCAGCCAGGCTGCTGTTTGGAGGAAAACCAGAGCAGTTTTCACCTAGCTACATCGGCCTCTGGGCTTGAACATAGTAAACTTAACACTACAGTGCACGCTTCGACATAACCCAATTGAGCAGGAGTCTTCAGATTATGGCCTGTTTGGTGCCTTTCGGGTGATTTCCACCTCAACCCTTCCGCATTTTCCTGCCGCTCTCGGGCTGTGACGTGTCGTGCTGACGGCGGCCTAGGAGCTGGAGGAGCGGGGGGCTGTAGCATGACAAGGTCTGGCTCCAGACGTCCTGCTTCGTTTTCAGCGGTGCTCCAGAAACAAACCCCTAACCCCTCCTTCTCTGCTCCTCTCCGGCCCGCCCAAATAACACCAAATTCCCGACTGAATCCTGCCCGAGTCTGGGGGAACCAGGCGGCCTGGGAAGCCGTGGAGCGGACAGAGGGCATCCCTGCAGCCTAAATCTGGTACGCGGGTTATTTCTGCTCCCGGGACTCTCGTTGTCAGAGCCGTGTTTGCATCTTTTTGTGTTCATGGCTGTTTGTTTGTGCATGCATTTTGTATATTGATTTAATTCATTATTGTCATAGAAAGGCCGCATTGGGTTGGGCCTTTTCTTCTCAGGTCGGGGCCTCACAGAGGCCGTGATCGGAAAGCAGGCCTATCCGGTTAGCTAGCCCGCTTGCCAAAAATAAAGCTTGTAATGTCTCGCAGTGTGTCCTTGGTTCGCGTTTTTTCGTCTCGATTGTACCAGCTACTGTGAAGTAAGGACATCCAGTGAATCGTAATGACTATTTTCACACCGTCAAATAGCACTTTGATTAAACGTTACAATTAGCATTTGTCCGGACACGAAGCTAACAAAATGGCGGCCGCTGGTGTGATCAGAATTGGTTTGTAGAAAAGGTGCATGTTTAGCCTCCCTCATGCGAGCTTTCCACAACAGAGCTTCGCGCATTTACTACTACCACAGTCTTGCTTTTTATTCCGTTGAATACATACTGTGTGTGTGTGTGTGTGTGCAGCCAGCTATTATTAAAACAGATTTTAAGCTGTGATAGCCTGACTTTGCATGTGAAATCAGTGCTAATGTTGCTCCAGTGGTCAGTCGCAGACATTGCCGTTAATCATCTCGTTTGTTTGGAGGAGACGCACATGCATAACTAGCAAACCTAGTCCCTTCACTGGAGTTGTGGAATTATAATGTGCCATTATTATGTTTGAGTATACTGGTGCACTTTTGTTAGCAATTGCTCCACACACCGTTGTCTTTTTCCACCTGGAGGTGGGGGATGGTACATTGAGTGGGAATTAAATGGCACCTCGGCTGCATTGGTTTCTGTTTACATCTCTGCACCCGCTTAATTTTGACAGGGACGCCTCTTTTGTTTTTTCCATCACACATGATCTCATAATATTCTATATAACGCCATCACTTGTTGGGCTGTGTGGTTTATCTCTCAGTTATACGTTTAATTCTACTGCCTGAAGTAGTGATGCGTGCATGTCAATAATGCCCCCGGTCATTTTACGAGTTGTCCTTTGCTACAGACACAAGCTATCTCTATTAAAACCTGTCTTCTTTTTCTGTTGTTGATTTAATTTATCAATCAAAAAATTTTAAGCTAGAATTGCATCTGGCAAGGAATATGAAATATTGAGTCTGAATCTGAATGTTTGTATCTGAACAAATGAAACTGTACATAAACTTCTTAGAAGCAGAAAGTGCAATACAACTCACAACATAACAGATGAAATTTTTGGTTATGATGTTAAAATTTTATTTATTGGTCAAGCAGTGTGACATGTAAATTGAATATACCCATTTAAAATATCATTTTTTTTTCTACATTTTGGTGCTCAACAGTTGCTAATGCAGCAATAGATACGTTTGTTTTGGGAGTTTTTGTTTTTTACCCCTTTTGATAAGAAAGGCGGAATAGAGATTTGACATACGCCTTTAATTCAGTTTGATTTAAGCATCCCCCTTTACCAAGTACCCAATGTCCTATGAGCATGTGAACTTCTATGAAGAGTAATTTATGTAAAATGTGAAAATAGTAACTGTTATGCACACTTACCCAATTATTAACCAGCAACAAAAATTTAAAAAAAGTGAACCAAACATAGATAACTTAAATTATTCTGAAGGTTTTAAGTTTTTTTTTCTTTTTTGGGCTGAACATCAGTGTATTACTGACACCTTACTATTATAAGTTAGGTATCTAAAGGTAAACAGTTGCTGGTAGTGATTATTTACCTATGTGCCAACACATAAATTAAGTGAAATCCAACAAGATTACCTCAATAAAGGGAGACTTGAACCTGTGTGGGAAAATATTTTGATATTATAAATACGTCAACTTTATAAATTAATCAACCCTTTTTTTGTAAATGTCTTTTTTTTTGGTTTGTATTACAAGAATACATACTGCCTGCTTTGTAACCACATAAAGACTGTAAAGCCATTTAACAAGATAATGTAATGCAAAATTCTAGAACCATATTTTTCTTCTGCCAGTTTCGACCAGTAGTTTGTGACATGCATATGTACATTTTGAAAGAAAATACTTGAGCCATATACTAATAAACAATGTTAGTCACAATCACGTCTCCATTCTGTGGCATCAGTGTTGTTTCTAAATGCAACAGTGACTGTCATACGCATGTGATTATTTCTTGCATGCAAATTCAGTTGGTTTTGTCTCTATGTCCCACACAGACAACGCATGGAGGGTTGGTGTTTTAAGTTAGCAACCAGCTCCAATACTTATAAGAATTCTTTGTTATGTAGTTTAGACGCAGAAAATTGCATGAAGAACTTTAGTTACTGTAGATGACTCGTGGTCAGTTGGTCTGATTGTCTACGTACAAGATATTGGGGCAGATTTTGGAGAGTAACGACATAAGTACTTAATCAATAATTCATATGGCAAAAATCTCCACAGTTTGTTCATCTTTGCTTCCATTACTGTGGTTTTTACCATTTACGCCTTTTATCCTTTGATTTCAGCTCTCCAGTAACAGATGCAGTGCGAGGACAATGGATGAGGATGTCACCAGGCTTTCAATACATTCTGAGGAGCCTAAAATAATAATCCACGGATCGGGTAATAAGCCTTTCCTTTTTTAATAACTTTCTCATTAGACTACGTATGATCACGCTGACCTGTTAACTTGCTTCTTCCAGATGAGGGTGGTTCTGACGGGCAGGAGTTTGTTGTGGAGCTTCAAGAAACAGTGTTGGTGTCTGAAGGTGAGGGCGAAGGCATGGCAGTTCACAGATTTGCCCCAGATGAGCTAGTCATCCAAGATGCTGTTGAAGATGTGGTTTCTGAGTATGTGCACTGCGATGAAGATGAAGATGTCGCTGTAGAAACCTGTGTGATGGCTCTGGAAGGCGAGGAGGAAGGTGTTGCCATGGGTGACATCCCAGAAGATGGGCTCGACCCAGAGCAGCAAGATGATGACCAAGATGGCTGTGGAGATTATCTAATGATATCCTGTAAGTTTGCTTTATTGCAAAGTAGATACATTTAAAATAAACTGGATAGATGATCCAATCCAAGATGAGTTTGAGACATGTGTTAAACCAAATGGTTTGAGACTCATTTGAGCCAAAAACCAGAACAACTCTAGAAAAAGATGTAAGCAGTCTTTTGTGTCCTGGGATATGGAATATGGGATATATTGTGGTTTTTGGTAAGGTTGTGGATGGTGAGCTAAAGTCAGCTTCGAAGAAATGGTCGTTGAGGGGCAAACAAATAAAATGAAGAATAAAATTTAGTGTGCCAGGTTTATTCCAAGATTATTTGTTTTATGTTTCATGCTTGTGTTGTTTCTTTTCCATTGGTAATAACACATTGTCAAGTTGCAGCATTGTTCAAAAAATAAGTGTGCTTGCTTGATAGATTAGATTATCAATGTACAGGTTGTAGTAGGTTCATGTTTTTCCACTTGTTCAGCCATGACTGGTTTAAAGCACACTAGTCTTAAATCCAGCTGAGTCTGTGGCTGGTGTTAAATATTTGCACCAGAAAGTTCAAGTTATCTGCACATTGCTCCATAAGATCCAGACAACAAAATTTTTCTTAACAAGTTAAGACAACTGCTCTCGTTTGCTTTTTTGATCACAGGTAATTAATTTTCTAGATGAGCAATATGTATGTAACCTTGAATATGTGAAATGCTGGTGTTCAAGACGAGGTATACAATGACGTTTATGGGCAGCAAATGAAATCAGTGATGATGTTACTAAAAAACCTTAACAATATGGTTCATTCTCTGGAGTGAAGTAGGAAGCGCATGTTCTTTCAAGATAAGACCCAGCACCAGTAGCAACGGTGCTCTATATGCTCTGCTGGTTTGCATTTTGGCATTGTACACATTGCCTAGGGCTTCTATACAAGACTGGATTTCTCACATTGACAGTAACATACAGATGAAATGAATCATCACAAATCATTATACTGCTGTAAGGTCCGATTTGAGCCCTGTTCCTATCACATTTTTGTATTTACATGAAGTGATCTTACAAACGAGCGCATATTTTTGAGTGCTTACTAGTTGTTAACAAGTTATACATGACAAAACCGGTAAACAAATGTACCAGTCTAAGTAATTTTTGAGCTATGAATTAACTTTTAACATTCCGATAAGCTTCTGTTCTGAAAGAACTTGATAATTGTAGGCATTTATTATGTATGTGGCAGAATCTGAAGTCTCTGACAAAATGTTTTGCATTTACTTCATTAGTGGACGAAGCTGGTAAAATGGTGTCCGAGGATGGGACAGAGGTAACTGTAGAAGGAGCCGTGGAGGACCAGGAAGTGGAAAAAGATGAAGATGGACAGGAAGTTATTAAGGTTTACATCTTCAAGGCTGATTCTGGAGAGGATGACATGGGTGAGATACACATTTTATCTTTTGAAGTAGAAAACTGACCTTTTTAAACCAGTAATAAACCAGCAGCAATACTGGCAGAAATTGAAAGGCTTTTTGGTCTCAATTATTTACAAGATGTTTTCATTCTTCAGGAGAATCTGTGGACATCAGTGACGGTGACACAGAGAGCATGGTGCTAACGGAGTCCTCAGGCCAAACACTACGAGAGAAGATGGTTTACAAGTCTGTTGGAGACTCTCACCACAATCAAGGAAACCCCGGTGCGTCCCTCTCTAATCGGCAGAGCAGGGAAAGCTGAAACTGAACATCATTAGTTTTGGATTTGAACATGTTGGGCTCATCTACAGGTGGGCCCAAGGTGACTGATGAGGTTTATATGGAGGTGGTGGTAGGAGGTGAAGAGCCAGTAACTCACGACCGCTCGTATGGCAGCGTGTCTCTAAGCAAGGACTTCATGCCTGTGGCCTGGGCCGCTGCTTATGGTCAGCACCCTTGTCTATTAAATTGCTCACAATACCGCACTGGAAGCCCGTGCAACAAGCACACCTCAAGAGTGTGTTGGTTGAGCTTTTCACATGCAAGGATTTATTTGTTTCTGCGGTCAAGACGCTTTGTTTTTTCCCCCAACAGGTGCAGATGACAGTGAGAGCTGTGAAAACCGGAATGGCGCTGCCAGTGCACTGCTGCACATCGACGAATCAGATGGAGTTGATGAAATTAATAGACAGCGCAATAAGAATAAGAGACGGTCAGAGCCTCGACAGGTCCAGACAGGTAAGAACGACACAATTGAAAGGATCTCTGTTTCCAACCTATATGTCCTACACTTATTAAACTCATAGAAGGCCTCCGCAGGCTGTGCACTTCAAAACCCATTATTCGTTCAACAAATGAGACAGCCTATCTTGTGCTTGGGAATGTCCCATAATCCTCAGCAAGTGTTTGTGGTATACGCTTACCACTTTTTTCCTTGAAGATAGTGGTTAATTATATTTTGGACGGTTCCTAACTAGGGCTGGGCATTTGATTGCATTTTCTTAATCAATTATCAGGAGAATTCATGATCACTTATCAAATAATCATTCATATTTCTATAATAAAATTCAATATTTATAGTATATAATTAAATGAAGTGAAAGTATAAAAACCTAGTGTTTCCTTATTTTGATATTTTGTTACAATATGAATGACTCTTGTGTCAGTTAAATGGGATTCATTCAATGATTACACGAGAAAATATGCACTTACGTACAACTTCAGCACCAGCTAAAAGAAGCATTCAATTAATCAATTAAAAGACAATTTAATCAATTAAAATCTTAACTAACCGACTAATCGATTAATCGATCATCGGTTAGTTATGCCCATCCCCATTCCTAACCCAGTCTCAGTGGTTTCAGAAAGCTCCTCAGTTGTTCTTTGTGATGCAGACCCATAGCTTTAGCCTTCTGAAACAGCATAAAATCTTTTCCATGACATGGGATATGTCCTTCAGTGCATTTTAAGTTATGAAAAGCTTCTCACCACAACAGTTTGTGTTAAATAACTTGGGAATAACTTCCCAGCAGAACCTGAAGAAGCCCTACACTACTTTTTTAGTGGAAGATTTTTACTGGTTTAATTAAGTCCTGGTGATGTTTTTGTTTGGCCTGACAGTTTGCCTCCTCACACACGTGTGTTTACAGTCTTGTTGCTGAGTCCTGCATTCCTCCACCATTTCTCCAATCAGTTTAATTCTAATCACCACAACATGTTACTTAATGTAACTACTGCTTCTTTTTTGTTGATTTGTCTGTTTAACAAAACGTGCAGTTGTTTCTGTACCAGTAATGATCATATACTTGTGCGTGGGCTGAAAACTCCTTTGTGTCTTTGTCTTGTTACGTGTCAGCCTGCTTGTCTCTGTGATTTGTGACTGGTTGACCTGCAGCTGTAATCTGTTTACATAGGGTTATCATCTTTATTAGGCCTTTTCTCTTTGACAGTTATTTCAGCTGTTGGATGTATGAACAAGTGGTTTAAGTTTACTGAGATGTTATTTTCAAAGGTTTACAAATTACTTCACTGAACACTAGACAGTTTTGTGAAGACGGAGGAAAAACTGCCCTTAAGATGTAGTTTTTGAAATCACCTTATACTAGGACTTCATTGTACCATTATGCTATACTTTCATTTTTTTCCCCAGTAATTACTTCGGGATCTTGCTTTGTCATATTTTTGATTCCAGATGTTGTTAATCTTAATACAAAATAAATGTTTCTATATTTTCCCCAACTATTGTCTCAGAAGATATTCACAAAAATTGCCACTAAGATGTTGAAAGAAAACAAAAAAGCTGTAGAAAAAAGTGTATGACCATGTTGTAATTTCATTCTCCCTTTTTTGTTTCGTCTCTCTAGCCATCATCATCGGTCCATACGGCCAACCATTGACTGTTTATCCATGCATGCTTTGTGGTAAGAAGTTCAAGTCGCGAGGCTTCTTGAAGCGACACACTAAGAACCACCACCAGGACGTTCTGACCAGGAAAAAGTACCAGTGCACAGACTGTGACTTCACCACCAACAAGAAAGCCAGCCTCCACAACCACATGGAGGTGCACGCTCTGAGCAGCAAGGCCCCTTTCGAGTGTGAAATGTGTGGCAAAGAGTTTCATCAGCAGGGGGTGCTGTTCTCACACAGACTGCAGCACCACCACCGGGAGCCTAAAAGCCAGCCGACGCCTCCGCCCACCAAAATGCATAAATGCAAGTTCTGTGACTATGAAACTGCTGAGCAAGGGCTGCTCAACCGACACTTGTTGGCTAGTCACAGCAAAAGTTTCCCCCACATCTGCGTGGAGTGTGGAAAAGGCTTCCGACATCCTTCGGAGTTGAAGAAACACATGCGCACACACACCGGCGAGAAGCCATATTCCTGCCCGTACTGCGATTACAAGTCGGCCGATTCCTCAAACCTCAAAACGCACATCAAGACTAAGCATAGCAAAGAGATGCCATACAAATGTGAGCGCTGCTTCCAGACCTTTGCAGAGGAGGAGGAGTTGATGCAGCATGGACTAACACACGAGGAGAATAAGACCCACCATTGTGCTCACTGTGATCATAAAAGTTCCAACTCCAGTGACCTGAAACGCCATATTATCTCTGTTCACACTAAAGACTATCCACACAAATGCGCCGTGTGCGGTAAAGGCTTCCACCGGCCGTCTGAACTCAAGAAGCACTCATTATCTCACCGTACCAAGAAACTCCATCAGTGCCGGCACTGCAACTTCAAGATTGCAGACCCTTTCGTTCTCAGTCGCCACATCCTGTCTGTCCACACAAAAGAGCAGCAGGCCTCACCTGAAAAGAGTGAGTCTAAGAGGACAGAGACGCACACTCCCCCCGTAACGTCTAAAAAGTCTGCACCTAGCGGTTCGGGCGGCTCCGGCCCGCCCGCTAGAGTTAGTGCAGCCAGCTTAGCTAGCAGCGTGACCGTGGTTATTGGCAAAGGACAAAAAGAGAGGAGAATTTATCAGTGCCAGTACTGCGACTATAGCACCGGGGACGCCTCGGGTTTCAAGAGACACGTGATTTCTATTCACACGAAAGACTACCCACACCGGTGCGAGATCTGTTCGAAAGGTTTCCGAAGACCCTCGGAGAAGAACCAGCATATCATGCGTCACCACAAGGACGTGGTGCAGGCAGAGTGACTCTGACCGAGCCAAATACTGTGTGCCACAACAAAGAACAATGCTCAGACATCCTTCACACCCCCAGTCACCGCACCCTCAGCACAACACCAGTCAGGCTGAAAGCGTGCAGTGTGGGCCGCACTTACGTCCACTTTCATGTTTTGCTATTTTTATGCTCAGCCTAACGTTTGTTCACAGATGTATACACATGTATATAAAGTTAATGTTCTGACAGGTAGAAACCATGCCCCGCCCCCGTCATAGACTCGCACTCCTAACTGCATGTCCCTTGCTGGTGACAGTGTGCATGGCAGATTGTGCAGATGTCTTTTTGTAGATACACATTTTTTAAAATTTTTGCAGGTAGCAATCAGTTTTCAATCACAAAATGGTCCTGATTATTTGTCTTTAAATCTGAAGTGTAATTTAAAGAAACGTTTGCGTCATTTTGTCAAAATGTACTCAACCCAGAGGTATGGATTAGCAACATGTTCCTGGTAGCACTTGTAAAATTGTGTATGTGTGAAAGGGAGTGTGAGGGACTTGGAAAATTAGGAAAAACAAACAAAAAAAAACTTGTGCTTCCTGGTGCTTTTATCCTGCCACTCTGTAACATTTGGCTTTTCGTTGTGTTAATGGAAACACTGCAGAGAAGGAAGTCATCATTCTGAGCTTCATCTACAGGCAGTCATGCTCATTAAATACACAGAAAAGGAGTGGATGCAATATGGCGAATTAAACCTCACATATGCACATATGTGGCATAATCATTAACTCTGTTGATCAATGTCCAACATTTCCTTTAAATGTCTGTAAATGTGCTGTAGTAAAGACGAAGCCCTGAATGACAGTATTTCTAATCCACTAAAGCTAACCGGGGAATTAAATCCCATCATTGAAACTGCGCATATTGGTTTTGGATCCTCTTCTTCAAGTGTGTTAGCTCTCAATCATGACTATTGACTTGTAGGAAAATCGAACTACAGGCACCAGTATACCAATTTTAAGCTCAGTTTGAAAAACAAAGGTTTTCATCCCTATCTAAGCGTTTGGTCTGTGTGGGAATCTCAGTATATGTGGTGCTGCAAGTATGAAACTATGGACAGAACTTTGTTTTCTCCATCATAGATGTACTTTTGCCAGTAGAAAGGGAAAATGTATATCTTTTTAGATGCAACTTCATAAGACAGGTGCTGGTGGTGTACATGTATTATGGCTTTTTACATACATTTTTTTTGTTAACACCTGTGATCATTTCTGTTTTTATATTTATTTCATTTACAACTTGTTGTATAGTTAAGTGTACCTAGACTTCTATGGGATGTAAATTATTGTTTTGTATACAAATCTGTACAAAGCGTGTAGATGTAAACACTTGATAAGACGGAAAAATGAACTGTGTTGTAATGGATGTATGTTGGCGTATTTGTTAAATAATAATAAAGCAAAGTATTTTAGATGTTTGTTTTTATTTAACAGATGGTTTTCAAAGATGGTTCTCAGGGTTGCAAAAAGCAAAAAGTTACACATGGAAACCAGGCCGAGCATATGTGAGAGAAAAGTAAAGGAACTGAACATGTCCTGGTTTACAGCAGAGATATTGATTGTAGAGTTTTCACAGCAAGGGTTGTCTGGTCCTCAGCCTGCATCACTTGTGCGATGGCTGGGGAAGAAAATTAGGCGGGTGGGCAGTCGCCTAAAAAAATGAAAAAGATATGTAGTTTTTTAATAAATGCTTATATTTTTCATATTTAATTTAATTTTGCATATAGAGTGTCTCCAATGAAGAAGTACCTACCAGTCTTGGGAAGGAAAACGATGTTTTCGGGCAAGATGCCAGCATCCAAGGAGACCAGCCTGAACTTCTCCATCACATCAGCGCTGAGGTCCTGGGTGCGACCTGTGAATTCACATGGTAAATAGCTACAGTTTGTAAAACTGCTCTGAACTGAACGAGTTCATGTTAAGTGAACAAATGGAGCCTTCCTGATGAGTTTACCATAGAGTTTGGTGACAGTGGTGGTCTCCCCCTCTTTTGTTTTGATGGTATAAGCCAGAGCGTACTCATCGTACTTGGCGTCAGTGATAGTCATGTCGTTTGTATTGCCCCAGCCTGGCGAAACAAAAAGGACATGATAAAACCAGAGGAGCATCGGATGGGTTTGCTTCAGTCACCATACAACGTGTGCATGTACACATACGCTGACTGACGTAGGTGAACTTCCCGGGCACATCAGTCTTCTGGGCCAGGTTGTTCATTCTCCAGCAAGAGCCATCAGAGCTGCAAAGAAAATGTATTGCAACTGGACTTAATGGGGTTCCTGCTTTTATTTTTTCCCATCCAGTGTTCCTGCCTGTCCTCTCACACTCACCCCAGACTGGCGTAGGACATGTCCAGGTCCCCATCTGCAGTTGGCTGGAGCATGGCTGTGCCCATCTTCATGGAGTCTTTGCGCCTGATAAACCACGGGGCATTCGTGGCAAACCCGACCAGGTACCACTTCCCTGCCATCTGTGGTAACACAGCAAAAAAACACAAGACTTAGACTAAAACAAACAACACTATCTAGTACTTAAACAATAAACACTATTTTAGAAGATGGCGGGGAAAGTAAATTACTTCAGTAAAAACAAGATATAGTTTATTTTCCATAAGATAAAAGTAATTGTGTGAGAGCATGTGATTTGAACCAGCAATAATATCAAATTAATTCCATGTGCAAAAGTTGAAAGAATGCACATTAAAAGTTTCATGTTCAAAGAGTCAAAATGTACCACATGCATGCCATCAAACCTTAAATAAACTCCTCGACTAGATGCTCAAGTTGCAGATAAATCATGTAAAAGTATCTTACCGCCTCCAGGTTGAACTCTGCCTGAGGCAGGACCTGAGAGGAAACGCTCAAGGAGCAGAGCACAGCTCCCAGCAGGATGAGCACCGAAGTCATTGCTGCTGAAGAGCAGGGAGAGCTCAGAGTAGACGATGGGAGCGCTGGTGAAGAGCTGGAGGTCTGATGTTGAATCTTCAGCCTGATGACCCTTTATATAACGGAGAGTGCGTGCACCTTTTCCCTCCCAGACACACAAACACACACCCACAGAGCTGGGCTGGGCTCAAACACGTGAAGCTGCAGGCGAACACATGAACAGTTTTACAACAACTTTGGCCCATGCCAGAGCGCAAGTCAGTCACCCGTGTGAGAGGTGAACGGAAGAGGAAAAACATCCACAACATAAAACAGACAATTAGGTAAAAATGACATACTATTGTTTAAGTTTATGTTGAAAACAGACATGTAATCTTACTGAAATGACTGTGTTCAAACTGCCAAACAGAGCTTTGAAAAGCGAGGGTAAAAAAGCCACAGTAACGAGAAGTGGTAAACAAGGCAGTGGCTGCCATCCAGTGCTTTCTGCGGCAGAAAGCACAGAATCAAATTCACCTGTCAGCAGTTGTGACAGCACAACACAAACAACACAAAGGCTCTTGCAGATGGATTCCTGATGATGCTTCACCACAAGCTGAACTGACCTGCTTTATTCCAGTTTAAAGTCGAGAAAACTTGCCCTATTTAACACCAAATTATTCTAAACACACCAACACAAATGGCAAGTGAAGCATTTATTTTTCCTGACAGTCCTTTACAGTCCATCTTTGGCTCTGATTACAGCTTTATGCTTACATCCTGGCAGATTGGATGATGTCAATGTCAAGGTTAATCATCAAAGTCAACATGAAGAATGTCAGAATTTTTTAAACCTTAATCTTCAATAATAGAAAGCAACACCTAAAGATATCACTTGTTTTCAACATTACCAATGACTTTTAAATGTCCAAAATATCCTTTAGGCAAAATTTCCCAGATAGAAAATAAATCCAAAGTTCCTGAAAGCCAAAAAACAGGCGTTAAATAGATCTCATAAACAACTTTTCCTGCTGGTTTAATGCTTTTCAACAATACAGAAGTCACAAAACTTCATACAAACCAACCCTTAGGTGCAGTGCAGTATTTTGTTTGGCTGCTACAACGGAATGTTTTTCCGAATGCTGCACTTAGATAGGGAAGAGCTGGGTTGGAAGTTGCTTTTGAATGTTGTTTGGTTTGTTTTTTTCATGATTTCTTTCAACCTGAACTATGATGTAAATCCACTGTGGGCTTGGTAAGGAGAGAAAGTATATGCTTTGTGACCAATAAGTCACAACTCAAATTTACCAAGGCACGCTGCAGGTTAAGTGCTACATGAGTGTTGCACGCAACCTGCAATTATTACAAGGGCAGGTAAAAACAAGTAGCTCACAGTTACGTAAATTCCAAGAAGACATCAATATTCCTACGATTACATCAAGTACATTTCTCATTAGATATTTATGTCAAACTTCAAACTTTATTTATTCAAAAAGCGCTTTTCATGCAATTGGTAACACAAAGTGCTTTACAAAATAAAAACAAATTTTATACATAAAAACCTTCACACATTGTACAGTATTGTCAAAACAGGCTTCCCTACAATCGCCCTCTAACGCAGTTACACAAGCGCACACAGAAAAGAAACCAACACATTTACCCCTCTTTTCCCTCCTGTTCAAATTATAAAATAAAATCCAAAGTTTCTATCTCTTATGAGTGATATCTTGGGGATTCATACCCCCTGGGGGGATTTTTTCACTTGCAATTACTGAAAAACCTGATTCTTGTGTGCTCTAAGATGAGGTTTACCAAAATCTGTTTTTTTGTTTTGGTGGTTTTTTTCATGTTTGTCTTGGAGAAATGTGTCTTAATTTGTTTTTTAAACCATTATCTATACAAGAATTGTCATTGAGACCAGCAGCGTCTTTTATAAAAGAGGCCTGTTTACCGCAAACCTAACTTGCAGTTTCTGCTGGTGCATCTTCCTCAGGATGTTGGTACAGGAATGACTTAATCATGAAGACCATGTGATCTCCTGACCAAAGACAGTTTTTGGAGAATCTGACAGTGTCCAGAAAAAAACGAATTAAGAAGCATCCGACCTTCCAACAAAACCACAATTTTTTTATCCTGAAATGGGCAGAAATGGTTCAAAGATATTTTCTGTGGTCAAAAGTCCAGATATTCACCCCTCTGGTGTTTGTGGCGGAAACTGAACTCATGATTGTTTGCAAAATCACTTTAAACAGATTTAAAAAGCTTTTTGGCAATTATTTGACTGCAGTGATAGAAAATGCTAAAAATAAAACTTAGAAAAACCATGTTTTGTTTTATATACGGTATTTTTTTGCTGGAAAATAGAAATGTGTAAATAAATAAAATGTGTCATTCACAACAGTAACATACATAGTGTCTTATCAGCATAAGTATGAATATATATAAAGAAACATGTAGAATAAAAACAAATATTTGTTTTTCATGTTATACTTGGGCCTTTCAACACCGCATCCTTTCAGCAAATATCTGAACACTTCTTCCACTGCTGTATACAAAGATAAGGGAAATTTCCAGGATTTGTCGGTACAAATTATCAAAACTAATTTCTGCAGCGAAAATGAGCGTGACAGTCTGGGAAAAGAGGATCTTGATAAAGTGCAGGCAGACACATGCCACAGTACCGAGTCCTCCGGCATGCATACCTTGCCAGTTTAAACAGGTATGCCTTCTCTTAAGAGAAAAAACAATATTTAAAGTAATCGCGTGCCAAAACATTAATTTATACTTGAACAGTTATGAAACCACTTATGAAAAGGATTTCAGCTGGAGAATTCTGCCTAACAAATAAAATTCTCACCACAATTTATTGCTATAGAATTTGTTTTAAATTGAAATTCTTTCTCCAACTGACATTTTTATAGTGTTGGTGGCATAAAAAATAGATTTTGTTGTTGTGAAAAACATGTATAAAACCTATGATCACATCAAGTAAACAGAAAATGGCATATTTGTAGGAGTTAATGAACGGGTGAATGAACATGATGACAAGCAATGCAACCTCCTCTCAAAATCTCTTTATTATCTTGTGGGAGAAATAATTATTAAACCTAAAGAAACCATGAAGCTTTAATATTTGCCAAAGAAAGGACAAACTAATCGCCCCACTTTTCTTATCCGTCCATTGTCCAGAGCAAGGATCTCTAAACAGAGACGCTAAACCTGAACACAGTGAATTTATTCACTAAATTAATTGTGGAAGAACAAAATTGGAAAGAAGCATAAATAAAATGAATTCATGCACACACACGTATTATTTAACGCAAACAAATATTTCCAGCAGCATCAGGATGTCCTGACAGCTTAATTGGCTGACTGTTCTTAATATTTGTTTGAGTTGATATATTCCATTTTCCTTTGGGCCTTGTTTTATTTGGCTTAATACAGAGTCTCTGAGAGCCAGAAGTAGGAGGGAAAACTCTACTAAGAGAGGCCTGAGGGTGGCACCAAAGGAGAGACTATTCAGGCTAACAGACTGTAAAACTGCTGGTTGAGCTTAATTCTTCAACTTTGTCAGAGAGAAAAAACTACTTGATGATTTGATTAATTGTCCTGCCCAACTTTATAAAAAACTGACAACCTTTGATGGGAGATGGCTAAACATGCAAAACTACACTTTTCCATTTCTAACAGAGGTGAAAGTGGGTTTGTTCTTTGGGCTTTACTTTGGGCTTGAAGGTTGCTGGTTTGATCCCCGCGTGCCTGATAATTGCTGGGATTTGCTCCAGCTCACCTGCAACCCTGAATTGGATTAAGCAGTACGGAAAACGGATGGATGGACTTCGGGCTTTACACAAACAACCCTTGAATGTGTTGAAAGGAGCCCAGTTGGACTCACAACAATTATAAAAACACTATTTGATTGAGAGAATAAATAATGCAAAACGTCAGCGAAAATAATATTAAGTAGATTAATTTTAAAAAAGAGACTGCATCAGTTGGAACACTAAAGACAAATCTACCTTTTATCTGGACTTTTTAAAAACTGTCAATTAATGAAATCAGGAAATGATGGTTTCCATTTTCAATCCATCCAAGAGTTTTGTTTCCCATGATGTAACCACCATCACTGCTGATATTTTTCCTTGAATCAAACTCTTCAACTGCTCCACATTTGTTTGATGCTATCAAAATAATTTTATATACATATTTTCCACAAACTCAAAATCACAAAATAAGAATGAATGATGACACCTTCACATACAGCATTGACAGTGGGTTGTCATGTTACTGGGAAGAAACAAGCAAAACTAAACCAAGTCAGTGAGGCTGGAGCGAAGAGACACTGAGGCATCTGTCTTGATGAGGAAGTCAACCCAGTTCTGATAGAAGCCACGAGAATACTGTCCTGTGTCGATGACTAGTCCCTGCAGGCGGCTCTGGCCCTTTTTGTTCCTCAGGGCCAGCTGAGCTTCCCGCTCCGTCACGTTGAAGCTGATGTTCAGAACCTGCGTCACCAGCAGGTAAAACAGTCCAGCTGTGACAATGCTGCTGTACCAGCAGCAGGTGAAGCAAAGCGCGGTGCTGCAAACACATGACATAATGATCATCAGCACGGTCCAACGTTTGAGATGCATTTCTAGTACTTGCTGGCAATCCAGTCAAATAAATAATGCATCAACATTTCTAAATTAAATCATAAAACAGGACATGTAAAACTCAGACAGGCTTTATCATAAGAAAGTGGAGGTTTTGATATAGAGGAGAAATAAGGTCATGTGTGACTGTTTGTATGTTTACCTGTACACAGATAAAAACAATACCTCGACTGATTGTAGACGCCGGGGCAGTAGAACAGGGCTGTCATCGGATACTGCCGAGGACAGAGGCTGCGAAGCACCAAACTGATCCCGTACACAGAGGTTAACACGAACACACAGAGGGTCAGTAGAAAGCTGCGGTGATTGGCTTGTCCAACACAGCTGTTTATCCTGTAGCACCTCAACATGCAACACAGACACAGTTAGATCAGGGTGAGGTCGCAACACACAACTCCAAACTCTGACTCCATATGCTTTACTTAAAGGGATACTGTGTAACTTTTGGCCCCTAGCGGTCCTAAACCTGTAATTTCCCCTCAAATTAAATCTTTTGACCCAAATATCAGACTAATATGAGAAATACTGGATTATATTTCTGGGAGCAACATAGTGTTTTATGCATGTCGGCGCTCCGAGGGGACTGCCCTCTTCAGAAACCAGGGATCCGTCTCTCAGCGCTTTGCCCTGCAGCTATAAAACACAGTAGGCTGTGCTTTATGCTATTTTTCCCTTAAAAATGTAGTAAATGTGAACAAAGTAAAGGGAGAACACAGTGCCCTGGAGCCCAAGAAAAACAGATTGTCTAATTTGCAATAGTGTCATGTAGCCTGTGATAAATTACAGATTTGGCCCCCTAGTGGCCAAAAGTTACATAATATCCCTTTAAAGATGCACTAGACAGATTTGATAGTAAATTATTCACATTTGCATTTTAGAGTCGCAGATCCTTTAGGATTATTATTTTTTAACGGCACATCCTGATGCACTAATTAACATATAAACCGTCACTGTAGGTTTAAAGGGCTATACCCGATATTAAGTCATGCTATTTTAGTTTAGTGAAAGTGGCCAGTTTTTTGGTTAGTTTTTAAAATAGCCTGACTTAATATCGGGTATAAGTCCTTAAGCACAGACCTAAGTGACTTTTTCAGTCCAAGGCAACAGCAAATCTCTAGTGTGCTCTGCAAGTTCAGTTGTTTAGCTGAGGTAAACCTCAGCTATACAAATGCAAGTGAATGCAGCATGTAATATGCTCTTTTCCATCATCAACACACCAAAGTTAAACAAAGATGCTGAAGAAACATTGATAAAACGCTAAGTTTTTATTTATTTATCCATTAATCTTTTTTGTCAGACCCACCAGATACAATGGTGGTCCAGACGCTGAACACATGATCCACAGGTTCTGCAGTGTCCTGCCCGGGGGGGTCGCATTATTTTGCACACAGGACAAATGCTCCTTTTTGCTGTGAGAGCTTGTTTTTTCGTCAAAAGTACTGCTAAGGTTTCCGAGGAAGAAGCTTCTGATTGGTCTGCTCCATCAGGGTGTGTAGATTCCTCTGTAGCCTCAAGACTGCCACTGTTTGCCTCGTGTGGAGAAGCCGTCACAAATCCCGGCCCTCTCTTGGTGTGAATAAGACAAACGATAGTCAGAATCATCCCAGCGGTCACCAAACACACCTGCAGCGGGCTGACATTCCCACGCGGTAGAATCTCTGTGATGAACAGGTAATACATGTAGGCCAAAGAGTACAGAGCAAGGGTGAGGAAGAAGAGTGTGCGTCTCTTCTTTCGGTGTGTGGCATAGTAGTACCACAGCACCAGGCTGGGCAGAGTGGTGAGGATGATGATGCCCAGCAGGTAGTGCAGCGCTGCGAGCCTCAGCAGGAGGGGCAGCAGCAGCAGAGCCGGGACCATGGAGATCTCCAGGTTGTCGATCACAGCTCCAAGGACGGGAGACTGAAATCCACCTGCAGCTGGTTTGTCTTTCAGCCATCTACAGAGAGGAGGGGTTGTCAAATCAGACCAAGATTTTCTTTTCTTAGTCTGTCCTTTTCAATTTCAGAGTTTACAGCCTAATTAACATTTATGTTGGAACATCACAGAGCAGATTATGATTTGGGTGTTTTGATCACTGAGTGCCCTTAAATCAATGTAAATGTCAAAGAAATAGCGTTTTTGGGATCCCCCCTTTAAGCATTCTGTATGCAGTAATTTAGGTATTACTTTTTGTTAATTTCAGCTTATTTTAGTGGCAGCTGTTTTTTCCCTCCTTTAATGGGAAGGTATGAATTATTATGACTGTAGAATTGTTACAGATTATTGATTTTTTTTGTATTTGCATAGCAGAAATTAATCACATGTGGAAGCAAAGCCATACGTGATCATTACATTAACGGGACACTTTGACATTTAGGAACTTTTCTTTTTGAAAGTTCACACGTCTGTCACTTTCAAATCACGTTATATCATTGCAAAACAGTACGTTGAAAACAAACCATGTTGGTTTTACCTCATGTGGTGAAATTGCCACGAAACCAATGTGGATTCCAAAATTATTCCCAGGTTTTACCATGATGATAATATTACTCATAATTTTCATATCAGATAGTCAAAAAGTTCCTTCCAAGAATTGAATGACATCCAATTGATGTCAGACAATGAATATTTCAAAAAAATGGAAAGAGAGGGACTTCAAGGCAGCTGGAGATACAGTCTTTCTGAGCTTAAAAGGCAAAAAGCTCTAATGGAGGACGCTCTTTGTTGTCAAAACTGGAGGTCTGGTAGTAGCTGACAGGGCATATCTGTAGATCTCAGTATGTTTCAGGGTAGATATCAGTTCAATAGCTCTGGGGTGTATGTGGGGTTGAACAGAAATGTAAAGGTGAGCTGTAAGATTTAAAAAATCTGTGCAAAATCTAACTGGAAACCAGTGCAAGCAGACAAGCACAAGAGTGACGAACTTGTGCCTTTTCGTCCCGGTAATGAGTCTGTCAGCAGTGATTCAACTGGAAATAACGCTGGGAACGCGGACTGATACCTGAGTACAGTGAGCGGATGTAGTCAAGACAACAACTGATAAAAACATGCTGAAATATGAATGTCAGCTCCTGAAAAATGTGGCACTGCACCTTTGAGCCGGTTGTTGTTTCAGTGCTGATTCAATTCGGAAGTGAGACAGCCAAATTGATTCTTCACCAAAGGGCACATTTTGGCAGAAATTTAAAAGATACAAATGTTTCTTTAACATAATATTGCTTTAAAGGTGTCAGTGAAGAGAATCTAATGCAATCTAATGCTACAAAAATATTTTTTTTTAGGGTCAAATAACATCAAATACAAAGACATGCTCTACCAATGGTTGACTTGTCACTCTATGGTAAAAATAAAAAAGCTTGTTAATGTTAATGAAATTGGCAATTTACAATGAAATAGAATTAACTTCTGATCAATTATATTTAATTAAATGCATAAAATAATTTCAAAATGACACTGTTACTCTCTAAAACCGCTAGAAATGAAAATCTTTTGCATCACTAACAATAAAAATTGTGATAATGCAACATTACCAAAAAATAAACTTTTGCACTGTTGCCAACTAATTTATTGAAAGAAGACCACTGTGTTTTATTTGTTTTTAAATTGTGTTGCATTTATAAAAGTACGATACTTTTTTTTTTTTCTCTCCTTCTTCTTCTCTCTATTTCTCCTCTTTCTTCCCTTCTTCTCTACTGGGTCTATAATTATTAACCTAATTAATATTACTATAATGTTATTGTTATTGTTGCTAATAATGATTTTCCCTAATTATTACCATTTATATTTCTAGCACCACAATACCCCACCAAATGTTTTCTCTCCATTATGTTTCCTAACTACCTGACATGCCTACCTACTACATATCACGC
>JAVQJG010046934.1:0-31337 GCA_036024015.1 Craterocephalus amniculus
CTGTATATACCATGGGTTTTTGGGGGGGGGGGGGGGGGGGTGCAAGTGTGTGTGGGTGAAAGGTGCCCATCCATATGGGTTTGTGTTTGTACACGTCTGCATGCAAGCGAGGGAATGAAGAAGCGAACGAGAGAAAGATGGAGAGTCTCATTTGTATTCACCATGAATCTGCATTCACCTGCCAGAGCAACAGCAACCCCCCACCCACTCTACCCTCAACAGATGGCCACCCGTCAGCTCCCAGCAGACACACACATATTCTCTCTCTCTCTCTCTCTTTCTCTCTCATTCTCTGCCTCAATCAAGTAGGCATGCACACACACACTCTCTCACATCGACTCAAAATAAGCTTCCACACACTTAGAGAGATGAGCAGGGATCCTCGGTGTAAAATGAAGTGGCTGAAACATATGATTAGAAACAGGGAGGGAAGTCATTAGTACAAACCAGAGCTCCAGTGTCACGTTATTTATCTAGCACTGAGCATACATCAATTACCCATGCATGGATATGCTTAAATATTAATCTCCTTATTCGTCCTCTTTCCCACCCTCTCTGTTTTTCTCTCCATCCCTCTTTGCACCACATCTATAATTTTCCTGCCACCCCCCTCTCCCTCTTTTTTCTTCAAATCCATCTGCCTCTCCGTCACCTTCAGGACCAGTGGTTGGCTCGCAGTCCTATGCTGCAGAGGCGCGTGTACCACGTCATGGCGGCGGTGAGGAGGCAGCTCTACGTGCTGGGTGGGAACGACCTGGATTACAACAACGATCGCATCCTGGTCCGTCACATTGATTCGTACAACATGGACCTGGACCAGTGGACGCGCTGCTCCTTCAGCCTCCTCACAGGTGGGCAAAGGGATGAGACTACCACAGGGATGTGCATATACAGAGATAATTACACAGAACAAAGCCTTCCATATAGTCCACTATGAAACTATGATTATTGAATTTTCCATTAAACAAACCAGAAATGAAATGTTATTAGTGAACTTTTGAGGTTTTATTGGATGGTTTTTGCAACTTTCCCTGTTTCTAATGTGTCACATGTCTCCAGGCGGTGGTTTCATAAATCAGGTGCACTCAACAGTACATTGGGTCCAAATGGGGAAACAGATCCTTCAATAAGTCACAAACTGGAGTTGTACCAGTAAGAAAGGCTCTGTCCAGTCTGAGTCTTGTTCTTACCGACATATTGCAAAATGAACTTTTTCTTTTTTATTTGACCTTTTATTCTCTAGCTAATCTCTCAAATGTAAAAATGTGTGTTAAAGCTCAGCCCTTTAAGGCACAGTCAATATACGGAGATAATTTTTTTCAGGACAGCCTCAGATCTCAGAAAAAACAAATCTTTTAATAGATAAATCCCCATACAGGTCAACTAAAACAACAAAATAATGTCATTTGTTGAAATAGCACAGCTCAACAGTGACCAAGCCTTTTCTTGTCTACATATCATCTGCTCAAGTCTTGGTTGTCAGGAAGAACAAATGTCGGCATGAAACGAACACAAAGCAGAAATTATTTGCATTACACTTTTTCCTCCAGTTGTTTTTATTATTTACCTATTTGCAGTCATTTATACCATTATTTTCACAGAATCCTAACAAACCCAACAAAGCCAAAATAACCATTTTATCACTTTATTTTCACTTGCTTATCATTGACTGCTTCTGATCCGACATCAGCCTAAACAATCTAACTGCTCATAAGTTTGACAGGAAGTGATGCCATCATAATTCCCGGGTCTGAATACTCTTGATAAACTCTATTGTGCCTGAGGCAGTCAGAGGCTCAAACTTGCAAAGCGATCCAGCTGTAACTTTTTCTTCTGTTACTTATTTGTTGTGGAAATGCCCTTAGCTATCATGCTGATTCTGCCTTCCTCAGGTCAGAACGAGTCCGGAGTAGCCGTCCATGATGACAGGATCTATGTGGTGGGAGGATATTCAATTTGGACAAATGAACCTCTGGCATGCATTCAGGTGAGAAGTCTTGGTTTTAGATTTACTGCTGTGGGGTTTTAGAATAAATAATTTAAATCCTATCAGATAATCCACCTTTCCTACTGATAATATGGAGTAAACATAATGCAGATGTTCTCCTTAGACTCTTTATATACTGTATCCGGTTTTGTATTTAAACTCTGGCACAGAGGTGAAAATGAAATGCCAAAGATTTTTAAACATTAACTCATTGATTGATTGATTCATTCATTCAGTTTCTGTACCGCTTAATCCAATCAGGGTCGCAGGGCTGGAGCCACTGGTCACTGGTCCACTGCAGGGCCACACAGACTTTTTAACATAAGAAAACATATTAAAGATGCCTTCAGGTGCTGTCAGAAATAGTTTAAAGCATTACAATTTAGGCACAAGTTATCTGTGGATCTAACAACTACATTCCAAATTTATTGTATTGTATTCTTTGTATAAAACTTCATAAGATTTTATTTTCATCATAACTCCAAAGATAAAATAGTACTCTGTTCAGGTGTTAAAGACGCATTTCTTAATATTTACCATTTTCTGATTGGTGCGCTTTCAGAGCAACCGGTTGGTTTACATTGTACTGCTAACGTATAATGCACACATATAGGCATCTTAGCACGCAAACGCCCTGCATCAGAAAGTTGCATAGTGCAGCTTCACGGCTGCAGGATGCTGCTTGGAAACGACGGCCCCATAAATGTACATAACAGATGTCACTATGTCATCCAACGAGTCCGGAAAGCAGAGTTTTAAGGACAAAAAAATAAAAAAATGGGTGCTTAAGACTTTTCTGCTACTATATTACCTGTTAGTTGAGATCTATTAAGTAAGTAGCTGATGGTTATTATAAATTGTGTTTTTCTGACTTAGATATACACACTCACTGGCTTTTATTAGTTTTAACAAAATATCCAATCAGCCGATCTCATGGCAGCAACTCCTACATTTAGTCATGAAGACATGGTGAAGATGACCTGCTGAAGTTCAAACTGAGCATGAGAATGAGGAAGAAACTGGACTTAACACACTTTGAACGTGGCATGGTTGTTGGTCCGAGTATTTCAGAACTGCTGATTCACATTTTCCACACAACCATCTCAAGAGTTTACAAGAATGGTCTGAAAAACCGGATATATGCAGTGAGCAGCAGTTTTACTGGATGACGGTGGAAACAACATGAAAGGATGAAAGCATCCTGCCTTGCCTCAACAGTTCAGGCTGCTGCTGTAGGGGACCTTTTCATTGGACCTGTTAGTACACGCTGAGCATGGTTTAAACACCACAGCCTGCCTGAAAGGAGAAGGAAAGAATCATACAATACATAAAATTTAAAAACTGCTAGCATTACTTTATTTATAACACAATTAAAAATAGCATTTCTTGTCTTTAACATAATAAGGTAGGAAAACCTCAGGATCAGAGAAATCTCTGTGCTCAAGGGGATGAAGCTGAAAACCAATAAGGGTAAACTACGGGTTCTCAGGCAGTGTTGGATTAAGAAAGACAGATGATTCAGTGGAGGAAATCACTGCATGGGCTCAGGAACACTGCAGGTTGACAGTAAGTTGCCGTAACTATTGATGCATATTTTTCTGCGCTGCCCAGTCTGGGTCTAAAGTCCTTTAAAAGAAATGAGGTTAATTGAAAAGCTATCCTGTGATGTGATTAATCAAAATGACAAATTCTTTATGGAAAAACAAAAATATGAAGGGTTTCTTCTGGGGTAAAAGAATCGTGGGTCTGGTCTGTAATAGTGAAAGAACTCACTGTAAGTGGGCGCATCAGTGCTGGGACACATCTGAGGATGTAAAAAAGGGGATCCCATCCAAAAGTCTTTTCTAAGAAAGTCTTTGCTCATTCGTCAGGACAATTATAAAAACAGCATTTTTCAATTCCTATAGAAAAAATGTCACTTTTGAGAGGTTTTATTTCAAGCTGTGAATACTATTAAAGCTACAGTTACAGAAATGTCCAAGACTTAAGAAAATATGTCCTGTAGTCTGCTGTTCACGCACTTAGGATTATCATAACCTGTGGGACTGAGAACCCACTCACCTATCTGCTGTCCAGACGTGTCACCTACTAACATCTAGATCTTTATGTAACACAAAAGTGACAAAAATGGTGTCAAAATGTTGAGCATCTTTCAATAAGCCAATGAAGGAAAACAAGTCTTCTGAATTTTACAGATTCCAGTCTTAGCTTTTTTAAACATCTTGCTCACCATTCATTTTAAACATGAGTCTGTTGCAATATTAATAGTTGTGTTATCAACCAGTTTGAGTTTATCTAGTTTTACATGCTTCTCTGCTCAAGCACAGGAGATTTAAATGACTGAATCATTAAAACGTATCCAGAACCTGACTTGCTGTCTGTGCAGGGAAACATCTAAAACCTGCTGGAAGGTGGCCTTTGTGGACTGGAACTGAAAATCCCTGGTTTAGATTATTACTTTTTACACAGTCTCAAAAGTTTCATGTTTTTTGGAAATATGCTGGTATTTTTCCTCATTGTGTAAAAATAAAGATACAGAAGCACTACTGTAGTAAACTGGCAGCTTTTCTCAGTGAGACTCTCCCTGATGACGGCTACTTCAGCATCCTACCATCCTCTGAGCCCTCACCCACCGGTAAAAGCCAGTCTTATCTTGTTCTGCCCCCTTTCTCTTTTTAATTTCCCCCTCCTCCTATAATAATGTTGCATTGCGTTTTGGTGATGAATCAGCTATGGTGTGCCTTCAAAACAACCGATGTGTCGAAATCCAGTATCTGGCGTGTGATTGGTGAAGCTAAACTCAGCTACATGACGCTCCAGGCTGAAGCACAAAGTGCAGTTTTCTTCGCTTCAGGATGCTGCAGGGACATACAAAATAGAAGTCATTACGGCATCAAAACAAGTCAGAAAACTTTTTCAAGGTCAGAAATGTATATATAAAAGCTTTTTTTATGTTGGGCGCATGCACTCGTTGATTTGGTGACCTGATCTGCATTGCCATTAAAGAGGAATCTGCAGACACTAATTCGATAATATTTCCATGTGATACTGAGCTGCGTTTGGATCATAAACCAGACTAACAGACAGCACACAATAAGCAAATATATAGAGAAAAAAGGTCATTTATGAGGAAAAACATTGAATTTAAAACGATCTCCCTCTTCCAGGTGTTGGATCTGAGCACAGAGGGGAAGGAGGAGGTTTTCTACGGACCAACACTGCCATTCGCCTCTAATGGGATCGCCACATGTTTCCTCCCGGCTCCTTACTTCACCTGCCCAAACCTGCAGACTCTCCAAGTACCCCATCACAGGATAGGTGCTGTTTAACCCACTGATGAACAAACTGTCAGCAAACATGAACACATAACCAGATGATGGATGCACTCCCTGCTAAACTATGAACAGTCAGTATTTGCAAACTTGACTGGTGAAAATGCACTTGATCATGGGGATGACACTAAAACTAAAATGCCATTTTGCAGAGGTGTACGGGGATTTCTCCGAAACACCCAGATGTATTGATCGTACTTTCCTGACTGAGAAGAGCCGTGCTATTCTTGAAGCTTCTATGAACAAGCTGCTGCCCCACACACAGCGTATTTGCTTTATTTCCCAAAGACTGAGATGCTGATCATGCTCAACGACCACACAATGAACAAGTTGCAGTAACAGAAGGAAGAGGACATCAGCTAAATGTTGCTCCTGCAAACAAATGATAGTTGATAACAAAACAAGCTAAGCTGCTCAACTAACCACAGGCGTTCAAAAAAGCGTTTTTTTGTAACCCATAATAGGGCTGTAAGACTTTTTCTAGCTAAAATCACTAAAACGGTATAAGTTTTCCATTTAACCTCTATACTCACATTTGTGGCCTGAAAAACACGTTCAAGTTTTTGAAGATGCAGAGGACAAAATCTGTTTTTTTAAGTAACTGCATGAACTTTGAAAGCATGAGGCTGAAACTCACCAATGCATAAAAAAATAACAAAAAAACACTCATGTAAAAGTAAAAACATGACTTGGACATGACTCACTTGTTAATGCAGCGACATACTACATGTGTATGCTGTTGACCTGTGTATGAGGGTTTTTATTATGCTCAGGACCTAAGACTGTTTCTGTTCATCTGAATGTCTGGTTATTGTCCATTCAACCTGTGTGTTGAATATTCTCCACAATATGTAAATGTATGGTAATGCATTGTCATTTAAAAACATACTTTGACCAAATGAGAAAAAAAAAGAAAAGTGATGCCTGCAGTTCCCTCGTCTGTCCAAAGCAACACGTCTGCAAGAATATATGGCAAATTTATCGCAGAATAAAGATGCTGTAGAAATACACAGAGCTGCTAGTTTAATTAACATTATTGGTAATACAGTGATCATTATGTTGTCCTCCAAGGATTTCCCACCCGGCCGATGCTGCTGGAGGAAAAGAAAAAGAAGTGGTGCAGCAGAACTCCAAAGGGAAGATGCATCGCCGTTTTATGAGGCTGGAAAAAGACTAGCAATGACAGAAAATGAGACTTGGTGATTGTAGGAGACAGATGTCAGACTTCATTTGATTAGGTGCAAGCTATAGCTGGATTGCAAGAGATTGCAAGGCCAAAGAGGGAAGGCAAGAATGGAACAAACAGTACTCCTCTCCTTTTTTTTTCCTCAAATGGAGTAGGGATTGAACTTATCGGGCTCGCCCACAACTGTCATCAAATCTGCAATTCAAGAGTGCCAACCGAGCAAAGGTGGATCCTGACTGCGCGAGACCAAATAGCACTTTGAGGTGCACGTTCCTCACTTTTCAGCATGAGCAGGGGGAGAAACACGCAAATGAGGCAGATTTGCATTTATAGTTGCATTTTATTTCATTCTCTTTCACATGCAGCACCTTCTTCACATTATGTACATTATATACAAACTAGTGATATTAAGGCTTCAGAGTGTTCCAAGTTTGAGAAGTCCAACATTTTACATGTTTCCAGATGTAATTAAGGTTATTTCGTTCGCGCACTTTCCAACATCTTTTTATGACGCGATCAAAACGGGCAAAAAATATCCTCCATGTGATTCTTGCAAGTTGTCTCAGAGTCGGCCTTCCTTCTGAAAAACCTCAGTCGCTCTCCAGGCTGGTTATCTCTGCCTGCCCACTCTCTCCGAGCAGAGACAGCAGCTTCATATATGCTCCCCTGTTACACAGAAAGATGTGTCATGTTCAGAAAAAGCACGGTTACAGGATGCTTCCAGTCGTAGCACATGACACCTGCTTGTTGTCTAGACAATTTAAAAATAGTTAAAGGCCGTGAATATTTTCTGCACGACTTTCAGAATGTGATTCATGTGCTAAGCTCACCTCAAGGCGATGTTCTTGCCCAGGCCTCTTTTGTGTTCAGACTTTCTCAGACTGAGAGTGAGGCAGGGGATTAGAGCTCGAACCACAGCGGGATCCAAGACGGCGACCGTCTCCAGGACGCCGTAGACCTGCCTGTCGTACACTCCCTCGTTCTCCTCCACAAATGACCTGAGAGCATTAAAAGGACAAGAAAAGAGTTAATTCAATAAGCTTGCCTTAGAAATGTGAGCGTGGAAATAGACTGGGATGCTTCCTGACCGGCGGAACGCAACGACAGCTCCCAGCGTGTGCAGCTGCAGATATTCTTCGCTGCGTATTAGCGTCAATTACCGTAAGACAGTGATCATCTGCTCGCACGGTCCCTCTCCGGATGCAGCAGCGCACCGCTCCACCACGAGCTGCAATGCATCTGTGCTTACCTTACGCACTGCAAACACACACACACACACACACACAGAGTGTTTTAAAAAACATAGGTTTATTTGCATCTTTCAGAGGTTTGGGTGTGAGACGTACCCTGCGGCTCATTGACCAGCATCAGACAGCGCATCAGAGAGGGGAGGGCCAGGGTGAGGAGTGCGACGTCTGCGTCAGCGTTTCGTCTCAGAAGCTCCGACAGGAACGTGAGGACTGATGCGAGGCGGGGAGGGGGGGCGTGACCTTTGAACTGCAGGAAGCTCTCACTGAGGAATCGCGAAAGTTGAAGTTAAAGTCAAAGCGATGTGACGTGGAAAAGCTCATCTGAGCTCGACTCACCAAAGCACCTCCAGGATGGTCCTCCTCAGAGCGGCCCCCCGCGGGGTCGGGCCGGCCTCGCAGGCACCCAGAAGCACCGGGTGGTTGGCGATGATGCCTGTGGAGGGAGAGGCGGGGAGGAAGTGGTCCAGATATCTGCGGGTTACAGAGCGAAGCTGCTGCCTGAGGTAAGTCCCCTGCGACTGAGACACGCTGGAAGCCACCGACAGACCCTGAAAGAGAGTAAATTAATCAAGTAACTCATTAATGCCAGGTTTTATTAGTGTGGTTATGCTTCTTTTACAGGTTTACCCTCACCTGTAGATACAGAGGCAGGCTGTCTCTCAGAGCTCTGTCCTGCTGTGGGAGGTGGTGGGGAAGCAGCAGTCCATCTACAATCCGAAACAGCAGCTGCTGAGCTTTGGAAGTGGCCAGCAGGGGGCTCCAGTGCTTCACCACGCAGCCTGTTCCGCACACAACACAGTCCTTGAGTCATTTACACAACTATAATCACTTATTACTCCTGCGTGTTTGTGGAGCTGCAGTGCCACTGCGCGCCGTGTTAGCAGCATATGGAGTGCGCTCTTACCCACAGCCCAGTACGCCAGCTGGATCCCCTCTTGGTTCTTGCTAACTATATAGGGTTTAATGTATTTCAGGATGTCACCAATGTAGTTGAGGGCTTTGGTTACCATGGCTGACCTCTCAGACAGGAGCTGCGGCCCGCTGTACACGCTGCCTACAGCCTGCAGATAGGGATGGAAAGCGGTGAAAACATTTGCATGGAAACATGGAAACACAGGCTGTTGGAAGAGAAATCAGATACGACTGCGATGTAGTTTGAATACTTCATACAGAGTACAAGCTTATGTGAAGGTTTTTTTACTCCTGGAACATTTCAAAGATAAAAAAATGCTCATGATTGAAGCTCTCTCAAGGCTACCGAACTGCTATCAGCATCGATACACAGGATTTTCAGGTCGCGCGTCCATTTACCCTGACAAACGTCTCCAGGGCTGAAACGGGCTCTGGCCTGTTGGCTGTGGGATGGAATCCGGCTTTCTGCAGGAGAGCGTCCACCTCGGGAAGTCTTAGCACAAGCCGGGTCAGCTCACACAACTGCTCCCCAACAGCTCGGCCTGAATGACACAAACACACACTGGTTCAGTTATGTCTATCGTACCAATACCTGTGGGGTTTTATAAACTCGTCTGACTTTAAACCGATTATATACATCACGTGTTATTACCTGTTCTGCTGTCAGTCCCGTCTGAGTTCTTGTGAAGATGTTGCTGTAGAACACATCTGAACCAGGTTCTTACCGACTGGCTTTGAGCCGACCCGCCGCTCAGCGAGGACACCAGCTCACTGGGAAACAGAGTGGGCACAGATACAACACGGAGACACGTACCAAGGATGTGGTTTGTTTAACTAGATCTGCAACGCTCTCTCCAGTGTAGCTGGTGTATAGCTCACAACTGGCTATCATTTTAGTACAGGGACGCTCAGCATGTGGGTATGACTGAACAACAAACAAGTGGTGAGTCCTTATTCTGCCTTTTTAATCAGATGTTTGGAGCTAAAAACACTCGGCACCATGAAAATTCGGCCATTCAGGGTGAAATAATCACACCTAATTCACAACATTTTGAATACAATACCTTCATTCAGTCCATATCTTAATCTGTTCATGAGACTGTCCAACCAGATGAAACGTAGTTCTAGTCTGACTTTGTGTTATAACCTCGTCATGTCATGGAAACGGGCCTGGAAGGAAGACCGCCTACCTGTTTTGAAGAAGATGGTTGAGGTAGCGAGTCACCAGAAGGGGGTGAACCATGTCGTCCCAGCCAAAGCATTGCATGATGGAGTGGACGGGGCTGGGCTGAAGGTCTTGGGGGGCGGAAGTAGGCAGATCAGAGGCCAACAAAGTGAAACCTGAGGAAAGTCAAATAAATTCAGTGTTTGTGTCTTTAAACGTGGAAATGCAGAGTTTAGAGCCAATAATGGCGTTTTTTTCCCGTAGGGACTGACTGACCGGCAGCAGCGTCTGCCAGCTGCGGTGGGGGGGTCTGAGAGAGGCGCAGGCCGCGCAGGAAGGGGAAAAAGTGCCCCCACAGCGCAGCAGCTACCGCCAGGTGGCGCTCTTTAGTCGCGGCGCTGGCAGCGGGGGGCCAGGCCGAGGTGGGCGCCGACTGGCCGGGAACACTGCGCTGGTGGACCCGTCTGGAAAGACACAGACACATTCAGAAAAGCAAAGAACAGATGAACAAATCTGTCCAAAACAGCGCTCCCTCTTGTGCTGGAACACCCCCCCTTCCCGCTTCCCGACTCCACCCTCTTCTTTTTCAAATCCTTCTGCTCCTCTGTTCCTCTCTCGCTCCTCCTTCATGTGTTTTCCTCGTCCTTTCTCAAGGGGGATTACTGGGTGCTACGGTGCGCTGCAGTGTGTGTGTGTGGGGGGTGTGGGGATGGAGGATATTACAGGCATCGACTGGAGCCTAATGCTGATCCCCGTACACAGACTGTACTTTGGCTCTTGTGGCTCATCCCTGGCTGCGGCCCCAGTCGCCCCACCGTGGCTGGCATTAGCCCTGATAAGCAGCTGAAGGAGCTGTAATCTCATTTAGACGGGAGATGATCCTCCTGCCCCTCTCACTCCCCCGGACGGGAAGAAGGGGTTAAGATGTGGTGGGGAGAAAGAAAGAAAGAATAGAGGAACTAGAAGCCCCGTTTCCTACCTCAACCATGTCAAGGTACACATGTGTAGACACACACACACACACACACACACACACACACACACACATCAGCGGTGCCTTCCCTTCCAGCAAGGTTGCATCTAATCCAGAGAGAGCTGAGACAATCGATTAGAGTCTGAATTCATTAGCCTCGTTACTACAGCAGAATGGGCCTTTCACACCCATCAGCCCTCATCGTACAAGACATCGTCAGAGACCCCACTTAATCCTCCTCTCTGTGTCTTCTTATGGCTACACACAAACACACACACGCAGCAAAACAGCCACGGTTCACCGTTTCCCCACGCCGCTCGTCTGTAAACGCACATAAAACACGAGTAAAGTATCTGAACGACGTTGCTCAATTTCTCTTTCCTTCAGCATTTTTACACCAAAACAACCTGCACAACTGTTTGCAAACACACAGGACTGTTGTTATATCACCTTTCATTTATTATTGTTATTGCTATCATTACTTTCATGTGTATTATTTGTGTTTATTTCATCATATGGTAGTATTATTTTGCGTATTAATCACGTTACCATTTTTAGTATACTACTCATAATATAGCGCACCTAATAGCTAGGGCTGGGCGAAAAGGCCAAAAAATAAAATCTCAGATTTTTTAAAACCAAATCCGATTTTCGATTTTAAACGATTTTCTTTAATCTTCCAGTCTTTTTCTTTAAAACAGATCACAAATATTAGATTTTATGGGAAAACATGCTTTTATTTCAATCACCCATTCAGGAAGTTGACCTTAATTCAAAGTGCAGAAATTTAAAGTTGTGAAAAAAACTTGAAAAACAAGCTGGCAGGCCCTGCCACTGTAAACAATGAAAATATAACTTTCACGCACACATTTTTACAGGTGAGGGAAGGCAACGTCAGCAAAATATTTCCGGCTAAGAAAATCTCGATTTTCAAAAAATTTAATCCTCATTAATAGCAAATTCGATTTATCGATAAAATCGATTTATTGCCCAGCCCTACTAATAGCATATTGTAATGCAGTGAACTGTACTTTATTTCATGAACTATCATAATCCTAATATTTATTTAATGTACAACACAGTACGATAATATATGATTGTGTTGTATTATAGTGAATTACACAGTTTACTCATAATACACCACTTATGATTATAATTATCATTATTATTTTTCATTATTATAATAGAGAGAGGTTTCAGTCTGTTTTTGGCTACTAACCCCACGAACAATCCATGATCACTGGTATAGAGTGGATGGATGGATAATTATTAGTATCTTTGTTGCACTGTTCATTTAATTACACCATACTGTAGTGTATTAATATATGATATAATGACAATATATGATATGCTAAAAATTCTAGTAATATATTATACTCCATGCTATTCCATATATTATATACATTACCTATAACATTAAGCTACTGTACAATAAGATGTTATAGTGTGTATTATCACATTACATTCTTCTTTCTACCTTTACATTACATGTATTACAACTATTCCCTAATTACACAACTGCTTGTGTAACTTTTTACTGTTTTTTTATCTGTTTTTTTTTCCACTTCTCATGTCCTATGAAATATGTCAGCCACTCTGCTTTGCCCCTATGGGAAAAACTAATTAACAAAATTAAGAAAGATGTACCTCAAACACACGGAAGGACATTGGCTGAATTCACTCCATGTCCTTTTTTTCTTCGTATTGTGATCTGATGAGAAAGTGCTTCTACGTTTATTTCGTCGACCTCAGCAGTCCTTGATGGTAAAGAGAAAAGCTCGGTTTCCCCGGCGCTCACAGAGCGAAACGCTTCACCAGAAGGCGTGTATTTATTAAGCTAAGAAGATGGGGATTAATTGTTTGTGCCAAAAACAGATCCAACAGGGTGAGCCGATGTCAGTTCACCTCATCAACCAGCAACACCCCACCCGGCCCAAATCACAGGGTCATGGGAAGAAATCAAACTGAGGAATTATGTCTGTGACTGGCTTCTTGCCTCGGTACCATGACGGTGGCTATCAAGAAGGAATATGCGGACCCTGGGCAGAATAATTCTCTTAATGTGTGCAGAATCCACGTGGCTCTTAATAGACGTAATGATGTACAGGCTAAATCTGCCAGGCTATTATAATTGCCTATTAATTGTGTCACAGAAAAAGGCATTAATCACAAAGACATACCAAGAACTGCCAGGCTGAGGAATTATGTTTAATTTGGTGAGATGAATTGGAGACATGGAGCTCGGTATTTCCTTATTTGCTTAAATGGGTCAGTGTGGTCTGAGCCATAACACGGAACGCCCCAGAGAGTTTTCTTCTCTCTCCGGGACATTAAACGAGCAAATGTTTATCATTTATCCCTCAGATCTGAGTTTGGAAAGGGTTGCTGATCCAATCGGATCACTTTAAACCGAACATCTACAGTTAGAACCTCCTCTGTTGCATGATTTCTACCTGCTGTCCCCTCCCTTCCCAGCCCCACCTCCTCACATAGACAGACACTGTTTCAGCCATGGCGCTCTGACCTTCCGCTGGGGTCATGCATGTAACAAACACCCCTGTCCGAGAGTTGAACCTAATCTGAAGCTCCGCAAGCCGCCGTCTCTCACACACCCACAGCACTACTGGCGTCCTCAAAATGACAAGGGGGGTCCATGGAGGGTCCCCTGAGCATGTAACTCTAACAAGGGTTCTAGCAGCACCAGCTGAGGGTGGCCTGGGGGTCGGCGGACCTCCTGAGACTAACGGGAGGCCTCGATCAGATTCTTTACAGACACTCAGTCGTGCTGACTGCACAATCCTCCTATTGTCAGTGTGAAAAGAGAGTGGACTCTGGGACGGGGGGGGGCAAAAGAGATCACTTTGCTCTGCCGGACAGCCGGGCCTTTGCTAAAGAACACTGGAACATGCCCGCCAGGTGTGGAGGAGCAGCACCTGGTTAATGAGGAAAGAAGAAAATTGCTGTGTGAGTATTTGTACCTGAGCTGCGCGATGACGATCTGCAGGAAGCCCAGAGCGGAGTTCAGCTCGGACTGGCGACAGGCAGGTAGCAGCCAATCAAACCCTTCGTTGAGCAGCTTTTCCTCTGATAGGCTGAGGCTGCGGCTCGTTTCGAACACCTCGGCCACGCCCTCCAGGTAGGAGCCGAGCGGCCCCCACAGGGCAATTCTGCGAGACGTCTCGGTGGTCTTATTGTAGAATTCTTTGGCTGTTTCGTTAAAGGAGGCCGCCAGCCAGCTGGCCTGGGCCCCAACATCCAGACCCCTGTCCTGTAGCAAAAACCAGGGAATCAATCAGAAAGACCTCACCTTTCATCGCTCAGTCTCTGCATTAGTGTCAGGGCGATATGCTTTCCTCCCAATTCCATCCTGTCATTTTCTTTTCGTTTTTGAACCAATTTAAATTGTGTCTTGTGATTGTTTGATTTTGCAGATATTTTTGTGATTTAAGTTTGCTTTTTTTAACCCCAGACCATGTGAATCAGGAACCATATTTCCCAACAAAAGCTGCACATGACATGCAAGCCTGTTTTTAAGATTTATTCAGCAGGAATATGTCTGAACCACACAGCAGCCAGACCATCATCCTGGTTGCTATAATATCTGACTAGACAAGTAAATTAAAAATAAATCAAACATTTTTGAAAGAAAAAATATAAAAAAATATATTTTTTGGAAAAAAACGTTTTGAAAAAGAAAAAAAGAAAATTTTGAATTAAAAAAAAAAAAAGCAATTAAAAAAACAACCTCAGAAAGCAGACCACTGTCCTGCTTGCTGTAAAGACAGTTAAAAATAAAAAACAAACAAACAAACATATTTTTTAATTACTTTACCAAAAAAGACATTTTTTAACCCCCAAAAAATTGTTTAAAATTGGAAAACAAAGAAAAAAAATCACAATATGTATGTGACTTGATTTTTTTTCTCCCACCAGTACACTAAAATGAATCCCAGTAACTTGTATTCATGGAGCGTTACTGTCAGCAAACACACCTGGAAGAGCAGCAGCAGCGATAACTGTCCTCTCCAGACGAGTGTGCGATACGCAGGGGGGCAGTTAGAGGGGAGAAAGCCGAGCAGCTCACAGGCTCGGCTGGCCACATCCTCCAGCTCCACCTCCTGGGCCACAACCAGGAACAGCAGCAGGAAGTTCATGATCCCCGTTTCTGACAGCTCCTGCATCTTCTTAGACGAGAAGCGGGAGTAAATCCTGCAACACGAGAAGAACAGCTGAGGGTCAAAGTGGTATGTGTAGAAAACTTGGTACATTTAATAAAGAGTATTTCAATTGTCTCTTTACCAACTCACCACAGGTGATTTGTTTCTCCTCAAACCCCCCGACTCTAAATGCTAACCAACTGAACTTTCTACCTCAACATTACCTGCCTCCATCACCTCGCGAGCTCTGGGGAAGAGACTGGGCTGTGTGTGTGTGAATGTGTGTGTGCGTGTAGGCGAGAAAGTAAGAGAGTGAGTAAGAACAGAGAACCACCCAGCACGCCGTTACATCCTGCGGGCACTGTGGAGAAATGCCTTTAAAGATCATGTTAAATGTCAGAGACACTCAGACACACAGCGGTAGGTGCTCAGTCCCTCTCTCTGCAGCCAAACCAATTTACTGCAACACCAGAGAGAGATCAATAAATCCACACACACACACGTGCGCTGCCACACATCCAGCCTCGCTGTTTGCTCGCCTGGCAGGAGAACACAGAAACCTCGGGCCAACCCCCCCCTCCTCTCTTCAGCAAGCACAGATGCAGCCCACACAGGTGAGTAGAGCTGCTGTTTGGGTCGAAACACAAACACAGAGCATCCTGAGACAAACTCTGGAAGATGTCAGGCTGATGCAGGAGGCGTGCAAAGTGAGGAAAGACCAGGTTAACACCAGAACCAGCTCATTTCCACCCACGACCAACCACAGGGCAAGGTGGGGAGGCGTGCCGTCAGCGCGGGAGGAGAGAGAGGTTTAAACAGACGAGTGGCTGATATGTAACGGGGATAAAAGCAGCACGCTGCGGGGATTTCCTGCCTTCTCCCAACCTGCCTGTGTGTTTGTTTATCCCCGGACAGATTTTTTGTTACGCCTGCGAGCAGATGCTCCTAACTCCTGGCATGGGAGATCCGCGTGCTCGCAGCCGATCCCATTAACGTGGTGGTTGTGGGTGTCCCGCGCAGCCCGGCCAGGAGCGGGAACGCTGCCCAAAACGTCGCAGCCATGCAGTCAGCGCGTAGTGGGGATGGTTTTGGTGGAGGGAGGTGGAGCAGGGGAGAATCTGGACCAGTCCCAGCCCAGTAATGCTACTGCCAGGCCCCCCCTCCCCCGTTTCCCGCCACCCGAGCCACCCTCTGTGTCGGAGCTGGAAACCAGCACAGCTTTGTTAGGGCGTATTAACCGCCACGCTCGTTAGCTAATTAGCCCCCATGTCTGCGGCGCTGCTGAGCACATTCCAGACAGAGGGAAGTCATTAGGCGGATTTATCCGCGGCTGCCGCTCCCTGGCAACCTGCCGCCGGGACGCGGCGCCGTCCAGCACTCGGTTCTGATAGCAGCAACATTTCTTTTTGCTTAATATGCAGCTTTAACACACACTCCATCCCCAGAATCGTCCTCATGTTCTCTTAAAGCAAACCATTGCTCTAAGGAGCAGGTGCACAGCTTGCCCCCGTGTGTGTGTGTGTGCATCAGTCAGGCTCCTTGGGTCTGGCTTGTGGTGAAGAGCAGGTGGTTGACTCCTGAGACACCTGCTCCACTGGTGGGCCTGGGTAAATATCAAAGACTCACTGGGAGAGTCTGGTGCACCTGGCACACACACAGACAAGACTCAAACGCATGAGAGTTTGCACATACACATGTTGTGCAAGCATTACTGGAGGTATGCACCTACGCACACTATCCAAACAGCTGTTTAAACACATCCCACATCAGAAGATTGGGGGGATTTTTTTTCTCTAATCCCAGCCCTGAAAGGTAATTACTTCTTAGAGCCAATCGGATCTAAGATCCCACCTTATGAGGGATGTCGTGTCGGCTCCCGAGCCATCTCTTCATCCTTACCTCCCCTTGATCTGCCTCTGTGAGACTCCGCCGGCTCTGTCCTGGCCGAGGCATAGCGCCAGCACTCGGAGGAAGATGTGGAAGGAGTTGGCAGAGCGGTAGAGCTGGGTGTGACCCGCCGAGCGGAGGGGAGAGGGGGAGCAGCAGCTGCGGGCCTGATCCAGTAGAGCCAGAGGCGTCTTGCTCAGTGTGGCCAGGCCAGACATCCCCAGCCACGGCACGGTGAACGAGGCGTTCTGGAGAGGAGCCACACAACGCAGCTTTGATAAGAGCGTCCTGTGCTAGCTTTCCATTTAAAAGGTAAAGTATAAGAAGGGTGAAAACAAAAAGCTAAAAACTGTGATAAAATATGACAGTGAGGTTTTTTGGAGGGGGATGAGTGTCCTTACCAGGTTCTTACTGAAATAGTCCCAGAGGATGGATACAGCAGTGGTGCTCGGTTCCCACAGCAGACACATACTGAGGCAGCAGTGGACGTGCATCCTGACCTGCTCCTCTGCTAGACCACTCTAGTAATACATGTACACAAAGATTTACTTTTCAGACTTACAGTGGTGGAAAAAAGGTTTCGGACACCCTTAGAAATGTACACAATCGCTAATATTTTCAAACATTTTCAAATTGTACAGCGCTCTGGTACAATGTTCTTGTTTAAATGTGCTGAGAGAAAATGGACTTGAACGGATTAGATTTTTTACCAAATGCATGGGGTGTCCGAAAACTATTTTCCATCACTGTATTATACAAAAAATGCTAAATAAAATAGAGAAAAAAATAAATTGCAAATGTTTAGGAGCAGTGCTGACCTTGGGGTTACAGGTTAACTTCAGTAACTCTTCTACAAATGCCCAGTTATCATCCTGCTGTTTCTGAAAGTGCAGAAAAAGAAGACAGAACATTAATCGCTGGTTATTAATCATAAGAGAAAGTTGTTAAATAGATGGATGTTTGGTGTCAGTATATACATTTATAAAAGGGAAAAGCTGATTAGCTCTGCTCTCCAACACAATGTCATACAAAACTCACTGATTTCTGAAATGTAAAAACAGAAAAAAAGCTACATAGATAACAGTAATGATTTTGTCATCATTCTAACACAAATAAGATTAGATCATCTGGTTAAAACCAGAAATACTAGATCTGGATAGATGTCAGACTTTTCTGAACAATCAGCTACTGCATCTTCTTCTGTATCTTACTGTAGCTGCAAACCTTTTTCTACTAGATATTTTGCATCAGAGCATCTAGAGGCAGGACTATTGTGGCTCTTGCTCTCTCACCTCGTTCTGAACCGTGCCGTTCCGACTGTACTGGCCTAACATCGCCAAGTGAGTGACCAGCCACCATGTGAATCCCAGAGGGTCTTTACAGAGCATCAGAGGACCACCAAAGTGCTCGGCTGCAGGCTTTCCAGTAACCAGAGGCCTCAGCAATGAGTTCATGTAGCCCCAGAAAAACTAGAGGGAAAGCACACTGGTATAATTCATCCAGGATCAGTTTATTGTGTGAATGGATGTGTGTGTTTTTGGGTTACCTGTGTGTGCAGCACCTTTCTCCTGTTTTCCAGAAGGTGCATGAGCAAGATCCAGAGCTCTTTGGTGCAGGTGCACAGGTAATGATTGCTGCCCACTGCCTCTGTGGGTCTCACCTAGATATCAATAGGATTTATGAAACGGTTAGCAACCCAGCCTCTGTTAGACATGTCACTCTATAAAGCGTAGGTTACATTTTCAGCTGTGAAAACCAAACTAAATGAATGAATAAAATCAGAAAAAGCACCTTGCTGTATTTCCCCATAGCCAGACCAGTAAGGTCACAAAGCAGACTGCACAGGTGCTCCTCAAACAGACTGGTATTGGTCAGGTTCTCCCCCGTCAGGTTTACAAACCGGTGGGCATACACCACCTGGTCTGATGGCAGCATCAATGATAATGACTCAGAATTTATCATATTTCATCCCATTTCAGTGCATTTAGTTCTTATTTTGTGTCTGGAGAATCTGTCCTACACTCATACCTTGCATCTTATGGCCAAGTATGTGCAGGATCTCCAAGACTGACCAGTGTATGTCCAGATGAAGGTGCAACAGATGCCAGGAGGGAGCAAAGATCTGTGGGAGGAATGTGGAATACCAAGATTAAGGTCAATAAAAGACGAGGACAAAAAAAACAGGGATGAGGTAGTGACGGTAAACAGAAAAAACACAAGTCATTCAGTTAACTTCTACTTTTTTACAGGAGGCTGATGCTTCTGTAACACATGCTTTAGTCTGCAGTGTGACTGTGCTGGGTACCCAGTGATCAGCTGTACCTTTCCCTGGTTCTGTATACTGAAAGCACTTTGAACACTGGCAGGCAGATCTCTGAGTCGTCCTACGAGGAGAGTGATGCCGAACAGCTCCTCCAGAAGAACAGAAGGGAGCTGATCTTCCATCTCCTCAAAGGGATGCGAGCGACAGGCATCCAGGGGCCCATAAGGCTTAAGATATCTGGGGAGACACACACAACACAGTAAAAGCTGCCGAATGAACACATAACAGAAGTTTAAGTTGTGCTGTGAACGTAAAATGTGTTGTTTCACCTGTGCAAGAAGACTTTAACATACTGAAGGAATGACACACACTGCTGTCGGAGGTCTTCTGCTTCATAGTGCAGATTGCCTGCCTGACCTAAAAGACAAAGGCACATGATGGACCAGACAGCAGATTTACAAACTTTCTAACGCTGCTGATGATCAACATTTTACTGTTAGACAGTAGCGAAATTTGTCTTTTAAACTTATGAAGAGCGAAAAGATCTCCTTATAAAAGAAATATTCTATTGGAATAAAATCTGGAAGAGTGTTAGCTGGTCTGTAAATCCTACTTACACAAAGACTTACCAAAGTCATGTGAGCTGGATTGGACTAAAGTCTCTAACTTGTAAAACTTCTGCCTGAAACATAAAAGAACAGAAAAAAAAAAAAAACAATCCAGAGATGTGTGTGTGAACAAAAGACTGTGGTGGACATTTCTTAACCAATAAAGAAGAATCTCTTGCAAACGGATATGATTAACAGGGTACAGCATGACACGCATGTAGCACAGACAATCCCTGCATATTCTAGGAAGCATCAATCCTATGATGTAGCGTGCTAAAACTCAGCTAAGAGACTCTACCAACAATTGGAAAATGACAAATATTTCAGTCTAACTGTAGCAAATAATTACATACTATCTTTTTTTGCTGTTTACTTTTATTGCACTTAAAAGAAAAAAAAACTCTACTTTGTGTGGCTCAGTGGATAGAGTCGTCGCCTACTAATACAGGAGGTCGGCGGTTCGATTCGGCACATGTCGAAGTGTCCTTGGGCAAGACACTGAACCTACCTTGCCTCCCGATGTGCCTATCGGGTGTATGAATGTGTGTGAATATTAGCTCCAAAGCACCCAGTATGTTTCAATATAGGTGCTGTGTGAATGGGTATGAATGGGTGAATGAGATTTGTCATGTAAAGCGCTTTGAGTGGTCTGTGACTAGAAAAGCGCTATACAAGTACAGTCCATTTAACATTTACCATTTACTAATGGGTCCACCTATGACTCTGCCTTTATTTGAAATGACCCGTGATGGTCCCGGTAGTTTCCATGGAGATGAAGGAGGTTTTATAGTGAGGACTTCTTGGTGTTTCTAAGGTGAGTTTGGGGCTGTCCCTCAATTCTTCTGACTCATGAGATATTTACCACAGTAACACTTCTATTAAAACATCACTTTTTGGTATCTACTTCTCCATAATTCCTCATCAAAGATTAGTGTACTTATTCCAAGATGAACTCTTCTGCTATATTTGTTTATTGCCAAAAATGTACTGTGACATAGTAAAACATTTCTTAATTCTGATACTTCTGTAGTGCTCTCGATTGACTCAGCTGTCTTTTGAGACCAAGATTACAAATACATCCCTTGCAGCTATGAAGATGTAACACATAAACATATAAATTATTTTTATTATGTTATTGGAGACAGGTGGCAGAAAAAAAGGACTGTGATGAAAAGGTTAAACATTCATGGACACGGTCAGGAAGTAGATAATGGGACTGTCAGGTCTTAACTTTTAAAGAAAACTTCAATCTAATCTCTTGATTCTTATCTTACCTGAGCAGACCAAAGAGCAACTTGGTAGATTCTACCAATGCCGTCTCTGTTACCCAGGAAAAGCCAAAGATATCCACTGTGTCTGTCTCATACTCAGCAGGAGCGGGGTCAAGACGCAGCAGCAGCCTGCAGAGTGGGTCCAACGGTAACAAAGTTTACTTACAAAGGTTTTTCTGACACATAAGTGATTGGAATTTTAAAAAGTAAACCAAAAAACTGAACCGACCGCTTCAGGGAGCCTCTTGCAGCATATCCCTCTGTGGACAGCGCTCCAGTGGAGTCATCTCTTACTTCAGAGCAGCAAAAGCATGGTGGTCGAGCAGGGGCCAGAACAGACTGGCTGTCTGCTGAAAAGGGGGAAACTGGTGGAGTAAGGGACTCACTGAAGTCATCAGCCATGCTGTGTGTGCAGAATCAGTAACACCTTTGATGACAACAAACAGGGGAGAAGCATTAAAAGATTGTTTCAAACGTAAAAATGACCAAACAAACAAAAAAAATAACATGTAACCTTAGCAGGCGTTCCCATAACTGTTTAGACATTATGTATTTCTTTGAAAAGAAAATAGATCCACACAGACGATAAATGCACTACGTGACATATTGACTGCGCATATCATAATATAACGACACACAGATGTTCTATACTAAATGCACATCATTCAAAACGCCTGCACAGCCATTTATTCGCAAGCAGAGAAGGGATGTGACCATTACCGTAGCTTAATTTCACTTTATAACGCCTAGCAGCTTTCTTGTAGCAATGAAATGCTGAACGCACGGCACGTTCGGGTCGTGAAAACAAAACATTATATCCTACAGAAACACGAGGCATCAGGGACTAACCTTGTCTTTTGACTTCTCATTCAATCCTTATGGTGTAAAAACACGTAAAACCAGAGCAGTGAGGCAGGAAATATCCACAAATGTCATTGCAACGATTGTTTGGATTGTCTCCGGCGCTCCCGCGCGTTCACTACACGCATGCGTAAACGTGCCCCTCCTCTGATGATTGGTCCGAAGTTTCATAATGGGCGTGGCCTAACCAATCCCCAGAGCTCTGATGTGACAAGAGGTCTCCCTGCGAACCGCTTCCTCCGTCGTTTTGTGTTTCCTCAGGTACATGAACCAGATTTCTACAAAATAAATCAAATATATATCATATGCATAGCATGTAATACGTTTTGTGGCAGAAAAACTACTTATATATGTCACTGACAGTTTTATTTTACTCCTCAAAAAATGAAAAATTATTGAACTGGTATCAAAAGTACTGAATTGGTCTTTTTTGACCAGTTATGGACGTGATATCCGCGTTGCAAAAATAATTCTAAAATGTCTGAAAATACGAGCTTTTCCCCATTCTCTTGAGTACCATTACAGGCACGGTGACACCTGTTTCTTCCTATTTTCCACGTGCTGTCAAGTCATGTTCCTCCTCGGTCTCGGTGCATGGGTTCCGCCCAGCCTAATTCAACATAATGCAGCGGTTTAAGTAATATTTTAACCACGCGAGCACTCATTTCCATATGCAGATCTATCTCTCCCAACCGTCCCTCTCGCCATCACACCATTTCTTGCATTCTAATGCATTCTCACATCTTTACAAAATCCCCCCATCCGCTTCACGCCGTGGATGTGCTCGTTTTGTCGATTTAAAAACCCGTTACTTCTGCACGTTTGTCTTGTCCTGCCAACAGATGCGCCATAAAAGCCGTGTTTTGCATGATTTACTTTGCATATTTTATTAGCACGAGTCAGTAGAGTAAAAAAGGGAAAAAAATGGACGCGTCGGGAATCTTCTTTGCTTGTCGACACACCGACCTCCCGTGCAGCTTTCAACAGGAGGCAGTCCGTCTGTGTGAAGGCTCTGGACTGGAAAGGTAAATCTTTTCTTTTTTCTTTCTGTCTTTTTTCCGTTCCTACGTTGCAAACCCTTTCTATCATGTGGTGCAAGGTAAAGTGGGACTGAGATGTTTGAACCTGTGTCACCCCCCCACCCCCCCTTACTCCTTTCCATCGAGTCCCGTTTCCTGGTTTGATTCACTGTATCAAATTGAAATGATTGATTATTTATTGATTGTCTGGGAATGAGAATTCAAGAGCGTAGTCTTATTCTAAACCTGATTCACATCAGTTTTCTGGATGCACTCTTTATTCCACATCAGCATCACCCTCAGTTAAACAGGATTGAGTGCCTGTAATGGATGGAGCTGACTTATTATGGTCATAACCTCATGTTGTAATCACCTGCAGCTTTTTGAGGCTCCCTGATAGACCTAATAAAGTGTGCTTAAGTAGACTGACAGATGCTAAACCTTTTTCCAGAGGAAAATAAAAGTATTGCTTACACCGTTGCAGGTGTTTCCCATGCATTTCCTGAGGGTGTCGGAGTTGGATGGACTCATGGTGAAGAGATACTTTGCTGACATTGTTGGACTTAGTGAAGTTGGATAACTTACATGATTGCTCTGTTTCTTTTCACTGCTGTGGTACAGCTTTCTAATAAACAAATATGTGGAAAAACTTGCACACCTGCATGCTTCTTTCCCATCTCAAATCTTGCAAAAGATGGTGCAGATGCTTTGATGAAAAAAAAAAGATGATTATGGACCATAATGAGAGAAAACTTTGGTTTTGGGTTTAATTCTCCAGTCATTCTTTTGTTGTTCTAATTTACAAATAAGGTTTATTTCTTTTTGTTTATTTTGTTTTGTACAGATATGTTCCTCGGAATTTTATCCAAATACTGAATTCGCTTTGCCATTGATCTTTGTACAACAGTTAAAGTTGACCATCTCAGAGAGGTGTTGATCAGATATCTAGGTGTTTTCGTTCCACAATGTTGTTCTGCCAACTCCACTTATCGACCGATTCGGTTTTTTCAACTTTTTGTTGGATGTATTATTGCATAAGTAAACTTTTTAAGTTGTTTAAATCAGATTGTAACACGTGATGTGCAAGAATAATCATTATCTTAAATCTTCATGGATTGTTCAACTTGAAGTACTTATTGGAAGAAAATGTTTGATTGGCTTTCTGAAAAGTTCAGGTCTGTAATCCAAAAAAATTTCAATGGGCACATTTTTTTTTTACTGTACTACCATGCTTCCTGCCCAAAGGCCATTCCCTAAACCAGGTTTGGTTGCAACCAAAGATATATTGAAAATCTCCATCATGCCTTTGCTTACCAACATGCTGTTTTCATAGACAGAACAGATTTACATTAGTAGAGGAAACCATCCTGATATTTCCATTCCTGACACTCATTGAGAGGAGTGAACCGTATCAGACAAAATTTGATGCTAAGCTCCTTCTTCTGATGCTGTTTCTCCGCATGGTGGAGATGAATATGGTGATCATTCATCCACTCATGGTTTGGATTTATCGTTGTTGTGTTGTCCATCTCAGTGACCTACAGTACTGCCAGCAATATGGAGAAGAACAATCCAATATGGCGGCTTTCTTGCTGCTGATGCAGGACAGCTGAACTGACTCCATGATGCTGCTGTTACCTAATGGTCCTGATGTTTTATGTTCATCTTCCGAATGGAATAGAAGAAAACGTTATTATGATAAAATGAGAAGATCCTAAGATAATTTGTATTTTATGGCAACAAGAGATGTGCTCATCTATGATTTTCTTCATGAAACTTTATTGCTATTTTCTTTTACCCTGACTCACTTTAAATGCTTAAAGCAGCTGAACAAAAATGCTGCATATTTATTCAAAAAGGTATTTCAGCAGCGGCAATGGCATCAGGGGACGTGGATGTTGAGGCTTTGATTGGATTAATTGGGCTGTGATACAATTCTGTATTTTGGTCACTAAGTTTTTTCCCTTTTCTCCAAAGGAAGTATTTTCAAACGACATATTTGAGAAGCTTCATAATTTATTTATATCAAATATCTTTCACTTATTTGTAGTAAATCAGTGAAGACAACAATTGATTCTGAATCAGTAAGAGAAACAAAACTCTGAACAGCAGCAACTTCTCAACATTATAAGTCGGTCAACTGTGCACTGTCAATAAAATCACTTTGAATTTTTATTTTTTTATCTCGCCTCCAGAGAGCATAACAAAATACAAAAGCCCTAAAATGGAAAACTTCAATACTTGGTGCTAAATGCTGGGATAGTTTGAAATGTGGATTTCCATGCCAGATGAAACTTTTACTGGGCCTGCTCAATGGTCCTGTGGTTTGCAGCAACAACTGCGTGTTTTTTAAATCTTTTCCTGGAAACATGTTTGTCTTTGTGGCCGATGTCTTGGTTCATGTCATGATGTGTGCTGGCTTTAATGCAGATCTTACCACTCGAATGTCTGGCTTAGTTTTATACATGCTCCTTTTTTTGCACCTCTTTTGGTTAACCTTATGAATTTACATAGAGAAAATCCATTTTGGACATTTGTGAATGGATTCAGAACATTCCATGTCTGAATCCTCACCCCTAATGGCTGCAACCATAGATTCAAATGTTACGGGGATGAAAGGTGGTTGAATAACTTGAAAAAGTTTTTGTCCGTATATCAAACCATAATTGAAGTGGTTTTAACTGATTATTGCGCCTAGTTTGATCTCTGGGCCAAGAGGGCTGCTGTCCTGCAGGTTTCAGATGTTTCCCTGCTCCAACACACCTGGTTCAACAGCTTGTTTTCACGTTTTGCACAAACTAAGCCCATTAATTTCAGTCAGGTGTGTTTAGAACTGGGAAACATAAAGATCCTATCTGAAACAGAAGCTTGGTCATACTCTTTGACTCATACCTTTCGTAATTATTCTTTCCCATTAGCAATAATTAAACAGTAATTTACTGTTGCCTGTCTGACATGAAATGATAAACTAAAAAGAGAAATAATCTTGACATACTGTCCTGACTGTCGGTTTGACCTTTATAGATCCTGCACAATGCACCGTCACTGTTAACTTCTCTTTGACAACTATAGCTAAGAGGCCGGTAATGACTTTGCATAATGAGTTACATCCTTTTTTTCTCGTTGACTGTGCTTTCTGAGAGATCTCTGCATTGTACAGAGGAGAGCGCTTCTCTCTTTTATCTCCAGAAAATGAAAAAAAAAGTCCTCTTGTGGCTATAGTTTGATCAATTAAACTCCTGAAAGAGCCCCCTCCCTTTCAGTCTGCTGCCTGAGAGGAATATAAAGTTATCAGTCTTCCCAAGCGATAGGAGGACGGAAATAAGTAGTTTGTCTATAAAAATGTCCAGGTACTTTATCAGCGTCCCAGTAGGCCCCGAGGCCCCGACACTGTTCAATGTGGCTCTCCTGTACTCCTGTTTGATGTGCTCCTTCTCCTCCACTCCCTCTCTGGCTATCTGCTCTGTCTCTGCCAGAGGCTCAGTACCAGCTGGGTGGGGTGTTCGCTGCCGGCCCCCGCATCTCCACGGGATTGACTGGGGCTTGAGCCCTGAGTGAGGTTATCGATTTCAATCAGTGCCTGGGGAGGTAGAAGCCTTGTGATGCTTTAGACTTTAAAACAGTGGTTAGCTGCATTGTTTGTTGTTTGTGGGGGGGTGGGGTGCTGCAAGAGGAGGCGTTTTTGCTTTGACCAGAAATCAGATAAAGACACAAACAGAATTAGAAGGTGATATCTTCATCTCCTGGTTTGGGGTTTTACTGTATTTGGGTGGTGTGTTAAGGATCTTTGAAGACAGAAACTTCAGATTACTGGACGGCACCTCAGGTTTGCTGCAGCAACAGCTGATGTTGCACACAGATAAGATACAAAAAAGGGATGCGGCTCTTCAAGCGACTGACGATTCAATTCGATTGCGATACTTGGGGTGACGATTCGATCCTGTTTCGATTCTCGATTCAAACTGAATTCAATCCTCTTTTAGTGCTGAATAACTCAGAAACGGCTCTGAGGAACTGTTTCATTTGTTAAGTGAAAACTGATTATTTTAATTAAAAAATGGTTTAAATTTTGCTAACCTTGCAAAGTTTAACATGTCTGTGTCATTTAAAAGTAGCTTAGAAAGTAGACAGGCAAATTATTTCTAAGTCCTTTAAAAAAATCGATTCTTGGAGATTTTAAAACGATTCAGAATCTTAATGAATCTCGCTTCTGATGAAAAACTATTTTTTGGGTGCCGTTAATACAAAGCACTATTCATCAAATCTGTTTTTTCGTGTAAAGAACTGGTGCTTAGCTTACATGAAAATACTATCCAACCTTCCAAAGGGCAAATTAAAAACATTGCAGATGCTTAGGATCAGCTCAGAGGATGAGCAGTGCAAATAGTTCCCACATTTGACCGTTTTTGATGATTATATGTATAGAAAAGAACCATCCTTTGCTTCAGCTCTGGCTTCTCGTATCCACCCATTGGGCGCTATGCTTGACGAGCAGATGCTGATGTGTATCAGATGACTGCCGTTTGTTCTGTCATCGTTCACTGGAAAGTAGAACCATAAAGACAGACTGATAAAGTTCCTGTTTTGCTTAAAGAGGGAAGTTGCTTCACACATTGTGAGCGCTGCAGCTTTTCATCCCTCTGAGGCTTTCGCATCAAGGCCAGGAGAATAAGCGTGTGGGTTGGGAACTGGAGGGAGCGCGTTGTCTCGCTTGGGGGCCCCCCACCCCTCGGTGCCAGAGATCCAGCTTTTTATCGCACAGAGTGAAAGATATCTGCTGGACGCTTCTGTGTGTGTGTGGCTACAGGTGGGTGGTTCGCATGTTGTAGGTGGCAGCCGCGGCGGATTCACGCACAAGTACAGAGGAGGTGGCTGTGGGCAAATAGTTTCACATTTGCCAGTGTTCATTGCAGTGCTGAATCCCACACTGTATTAACTCATTTGTCCACTTAGATGGCGTTAAATGTGTTATGGTAATATTTGTAGGTGTTTGCATTTTACTCAGACAGATTATATAAGGAATCAATGAACAGGGAGAGTGCCCCTCTTATAAGGGTCTTTATTTCTGGAGAGCGTCTAATGATGTGAATTTTTTGTAAATGGGTGTTTTTATTGGGTCTGGAATATCTTTTTTTTTTTAAATGATCAAACTGAACTTTTATGTTTTCAAAAAAATCCTCTATCTCAATGTATCTTTAAAATGTCAAATGATGATTCAGGTAAGACAATATGTCCCAAACAAGACCGATAAATGCATTTTCTAAACAATATTTTTGCTTCTCATTAAAGGCTTTATGTTCAGTACATTTGTGCTGGTTTGTGGCTGCCTGCTGCAGAGGAACCTGGTGACCACAGAGGGGCATCGTGGGACCAGTCGGCATGTCTTCTATGCCGTTCAAATGGACGGAGGCATCAGAGCGGCTGCAGATCTGGCCCAGCAGCACGGGCTGGAGTTCATACAGCGGGTCAGAGCATGTTTAAAAACCACCAATACTTCCTCCGTTTACACTCCTGCAGTTGCAAAATCCTGTCAGTGTGGGCTTTTTTCCTTTTTTTCCTTTCCTTTCAAGAGCTGCCAAAAGAGCTGACTTCTATTTCCTACTTGAGGGATATCTGGCTTTCATCAAATTACAGCAGCATTTCTGAATATTTCATATCTGATCAAAGACGCCGGGAGAACGGCGTCCTCACGGACTCCCACACACGAGGAGACACATGTGGCGCTCCCAGGGAGGACAAATGAGCACATACGTATATCTCCTTAGTCAACTTATCTGCCCTGTGAGAAGTTCCTGCATGAGTTAAGCACTCCAGCTGATTCCCCGACATCTGAGTCTTTAACCATACCTGAGTTTTAATCTGTCACACTGAAATCTTTCCATTTGTCAGGAGACTAGATGCGTTTATCCACATCAATACTCTAAAGGTTACTTTGGGCAAAATATAAGGGCATGAAGCTGGTCTGGGTTAGGTGGAGTAGAGAACATTACAGTTCAAAGAAGGAGTTTGAGGGAAACGGGAGATTTTGAAATTAACTTTGTGCGCCTGACTTGACTGAGAATCGTCATGAAATATTCAAAGTTAGAGAGATTTAATTAAAAGAAAAGAGACATTATGGTTTTACACTCTTTCTGTCAGCGCTCCAAGGAGGTCATTTATTTAACTTCTATCTTTTTTAAATGAAAAGTGCAGCGATTAGAGAAGGTAAAAAACAACATGTCTGATTAAAAACGGTGATTAGAGTAAAAAAAAACAACTGAGTGAATTCCATTTCTGAGATTTGACCTCTTTTGTTTCCCTGATCAAGGCTTGGCATTTTATGGAGATTTTCAAATATTTTGAGACTTTTTTCACACGAGATATAGAATGATTAAGATAGCTTGATTTGAGACAAAAACATCTATTTTTTTGCATTTTGCACAACTTTATTTCGTTATGATCACATAAAATGATTTTTCATTATTTTAATAAACAGCTGCAATATATTGAGACATAAATCGTGATTCAGGGTAAAGTGATCGGGACATGAAATTAGGTTCATGTTGCCCAGCTGTAGTCCTTATACTCTATAAATGCCTTTTAGGTGGATTTGATAATGGTTAGAAGAAATTCTTTAAAATAATAATTAAGTAATTAGTTACTTTAATTAGAGGTTCAGGATGTAAAGCACATTGTTCTTTGCACAGTCCTCCGATCACTTTGAGATCTGAGCTGTCGATACGGGGTATTGGTGTGTGCGTGTGTGTGTGTGTGTGTGTGTGCATTTTGACAGCATTGATAACAGTTATTGGGAGGGTCTGCCGGCCCGCTGCGAGGCTGTGTGCAGCCTTTTCTCTGGGGAGAGGGGACGTAAGCTCATTGCAACCTTGGCCCTGCTGCCTCTGCTGCTTCCGTCCGGATCATGAATAAAACATGTCTTTGACCTTTATTAGGAGTGTATTGGCCAGTCCGCCCCCGTCTCTGTCTGCCTCTCTGCCTTCCTCTCTCTGCTTGTTGTCTCTCAGGTATGAACACAGATGCCTTCTCCTTCGCTGTTTTACTTGCGTTTTTGCAGTTATTGCCTGTAATAAGTGAAACAGTGGAGAGTGTCTTTTCCTATCTTTATAAACTAGCCAGTATTTCTGCATAAAGTTCATATCCTCATAGATGTGTTCAATAACAATGGGAGAATGCATGCACGGATGACAGGACGTGGTGGTGTAATCCCCTACCAGCACATTGTCGAGGATTAGCATTTCACGCAACGTGTGTGTCTGTGTTGTGCTAAGATGTCCAATCTGCTAATATCATACCCTTAGATGAGCCTCGCCTCTCCACTTTCACGACCCCCCCAGGTCCAATCTGCTGACTGGCTTCTCTTACCTGCCTGTCGCCAGAGGCTGAAGCTAAATGTCACTGACACTAAATCGCCTTTGAGAAGTCAAATCCATTTTAATTGTGTCACCTGCGATTTGTGCCACGCGTGCAACGCGCAAACGTTGTCCGTCACGAAGATCCAGGGGCTGCACACTCGGCTGTGATGTGTTGTTGAGCAGCTCTGAAAACACTGAAGTGGAGTGAAAAGTCTGACAAGCCTGATGGCAGCTGGAGAGGATTGTGATGTCTGCTGGCATTCCTGTGCTAATGCCGCATGAGTGGAATGGGAATCAAATGTCTCCATGCTGGCACTCAACATATTGTTGGTCTCTTTGATTTAGTGTAAAGCATCCAGGAAAATGTCACTGCGTGTCTCCATTGTGCAGACTTGACATATCCATTTTGTAACTGTAAAATACCGAGGAACAAAACAAAACAAAACAAAAAAAAACCGTGGCAAAATACCCAAATTGATGTCTTTATGCCACATGGATGCTTCGCTGCCATGGTTGCTTTTTTGCAGGTGCCTCTTCTGAAGCTTCTCTTGATGATCTTTGTCATTTTAATCGGAATTTTTTTATAAAGGACTTGTAGTTTGTCAACAGTCCTTTAGATTAAACAGTGAATCATTTGATGTCCAATCAGATTAAATCCAGTAAAATGTGGTGTCATCGTGTTGGTCAGCTGCAGACTACAGCAGCTGTGTTGCTGCTATCACAGGTGCAGGGTTACACACACACACACAAAAGGACCCGATCAGGATCTAAACTGGAGGATTTTCTGTCTGGCTTTGTGTCAGCGCAGAACAACAGCAGAGCGACTGGATATTGGCTTCTTCTAAAGCTGGCGGGCGCACACACAAAGCAGCCGCGCCGGTTTGAAGTTGCGTCACACTATGCTGCTTTGTTTACAGGTATTATTTCTTGCTTAGTTAAGAGTTTGCAAATCCGATTAAAGGCAGATTAGGTCTGTTTTTCTTTGCCTTTATTTCAGATGAAATCACTGTTTCATGAGAATGAAGTTCTTGTGATCGTGTGTGTGTGTGCGTGTGTGTGTGTGTGTGTGTGTGTGTGTGTGTGTGTGCGGGTGTGTGTGTGTGTTTGTATGTGT
>JAVQJG010046937.1:0-51140 GCA_036024015.1 Craterocephalus amniculus
GGTTAATTTTTGGAACGTCCAGACTCCGATCAGCCAGTAATAGCGTTCCCTTAGTGATCCGGAGTCAAATTATGAAAGTTAAACCCCTTAGCGAAGAAAAAGCATCACACAAAAGCTAAAACAAAATAGCCGCTATCGCTAACTAAGCTATCCGGACGTGAAATCGGGTATAGTCCCTTTAAGTGCGAAGCTGGAGTCATGATATGCCGAGACACGTGCCATGTAGCTTAGCATAAAGACCAGCGGCATGAGAGAACAGCAGGATCAATACGATAAATATTCCTGCAAACACCTCTAAAGCTGTCTTACTGGTGAAATATATCATAAAGATGATAGGTGATATTTGGGGGAATTACACCATTTACACCTTTCTGTGGAAATATGTTGACTATTGCCTCCCAGTTTTACCCAGATTTTTTTTTAAATCCTCATCAATCTGCTGTGCTGCTGAATTTAGCCTGACGTTCCTTTTTATGTCCTCATGAAACACCTTTTCTACAAGTTTGTAATTGAGCAAGATATTCGTCTGTTGCTAATGCTCCAGGGAAAGAAAGAAGCTCCCACTGAAGAATCCAATTACTTCAAAGCTTTTATTATATTCCCAATTATATTGTAAGCTGTGCGTCAATTCTTTCCTCTTTAGGAGTTTATAAAGCTTCAGAGGCCAGGCTGCTGCTGCTGATGTACCAGGTGAACTATGTGAACCAGGGAAACCAGTTGAAAGATTCGGCCATCTCACCAGCCAAGATTATTGAAGATTCTTGGACCATGGATGGATTTGTAAGTCCAGGAGGAGAGAAACACATTTGGTGTAATTATATTGGTGATTTAGGTTTTAATCTGTTGCATAAAAAAAATGTAAACAGTATTTTTTGGTACATAAAAACATTTTTAAAAATAATTTTAGTGAGTGTCATGATTTTAAAAAGCAGCTGTTTAGTTTGAGTGACATATATAACTGCTTCATACATTTCTTAATTGTGCTGAAAGTGAAATTGTCTTCATAATATGATCTCCATTAACTTCAAAATCTATAAAAACAATTTGCAACCAGTCCTTGTCGCTCTTCCTCTTTGTTTTCCCAAAACCTTTTTTAATGAGTGATTCTGTCCTTTCTCTGTCTTTCCCAGGTATCAGCAGAGCCCGATGGCTCCAGTTATGTATTCCAGGGTTTTATTCAGGGAAAAGACTACGGACAGTTTGGACTGCAACGGCTGGGTAATTCTCTCTTTTAGGTTTTGTAGCAGCTCTGAACAAGGTTCAAGGTTTTATTTGTGCATAAACTGACAGTCCAGACACAGGAATTCTTTTGCAGGGCTCTCATATAGTTTTAAATTAAATTAAAAAGCATACAGTAAACACACAATTTAAAAAATCACTATAGGGCATTAAAGGAGAACTATGCAACTAATTTACCTCAATAAATGTTTTTTAGAATCCCAGTGGTGGTAAACAAATACTCGGCGGGGTGGTTCGCCAGTCTCTCCCCTCCCCCCGGTGTCTCTGTCATGAAAACAGCAGTTGCAACTTTTGGATGGGCAGACCCGAACACATCTCGCGAGAACAAAACCTGCTTTACGGCACTCGGACCCATTTACAACCGAGCCGCTAACAGTGATAGTTTAGAGCAAATCAGAGCCAGACTAAACATCTTTGGCTTTCCACCATCTAAACGTCAGCTCCTCAAAACTGGCTCTACACAGCCAGAATCTGACTCTGCTGCACCAGAGTGAGGAATCGGTTCACGTAGTTTGCATCAGGGGCTGGAGCCAGGTTACCTGACCAACACAGACGTGTTTCAGACCAGCGGCGCAATGGATTAAAAACAAACCGGGCCGAGGAAGAAACCTGTTGTTTCAGACTTGCAGAGTCCCGCAGAAATAAGGTAACATTCATTGTCCCTGTTTCCAGCCGTGATATCTGTTCCTCAGTCACATAAGCAGCAACAGAGAAACTCTCCCTCACTGAGCTGGGTGCCAGGGTGAAGCGACACACCAAGCTAACGGGCCGCCCCGGTACCGAACAGCCTCAGTAAAACACCAGTCACGTCTACAAAAACCAAATAAAATTCATATTCTTACCTGCGATCCGCCCGCACCAGAGAAAATATAATCTGTGTAATATTTACCCGCAAATCGCGGGTAAAACGGGCGCTGCAGGACAGACGGGACTCTGCTGGTACCAACATAGCGACAAACAGTAGCAGTAGAGGCTTAGAAATATATTCAGGGATCAGAATAGAGATGACATGGGCAGAGAAGACGTGTCTGTGCTACGGGGGTCGAGGGGGGGATGTATAAACTTTACGACAGTAAGCTGACTAATGAAACCAGTAGGGGGAGCTCCAAGCTAGAGTTGCAAAGTTCTGCTTTAAGAAAGTAAGCAATTAAGAATTTTAGAAAAATGATAAAGTACATATGATATAGATAAAAATACAGCTACTTTAGCATATTTATAAGACAAAATTCCTCATTGATAACAGAATTTCACATTCAGTGGTTTTGTATTGCCATTGGTCTGGCTGTAGCAGGGATGAAGTGTTGTGTGATGATACGGCCCACTCTGATGTGTCTCGGGTTTTACGTGCAGCGTTTGTGTCTGAGCAGAGAGTGAGCTGGGTGGAGTGAGTCTCTGATGATTCCCTCGGCTCTTTTCCAACAATGCTGCACTTACATAAAATCCATGGAAGGAAGTTTGGTCCCAATAATCCTCTCGGCCGTCTTTCTGACCCTTTGCAGAGCCCTCCATCTCTGCCTGTGTGGTATTGCCACACCAGGCAGTGAGACCCCCAATGAGGATACTCTCCCTGGACAATGGTTAAGACTAGCTTTCCAAAGCAGCCTGATGAAATAAAGCTTTAGCTGGGCTGTTTTTCACAATGGCTGTGGTCAGATGTGACCTGCAGTCTCAGGAATCTGTAGCTGGATGTCCTTCCCACCTCAGTCCCTCTGGTGGAGAAAAGCTGTGGGGCGGGTTCTTCCTGCAGTCCAGTATTATTCCTTTGGTCTCGTCATTGTTGAGGATGAGGATATTGTTGACCAGGGGCCTGTATTCTAACTTGTCTCCCGCACTTGATGAGCCTAAAATAGTGGCGTCATCAGCGTGTGACGGTGTTGTCCTGGATCAGAAACAGTCATGTGTGTACAGGCTGAAAAGTTTGCGGCTGAGGCATCAGCCCTGTGGGAATCCCATGCTGACTGTGAGCTAAGCAGACACTTGTCTTCCCATCCTCACAACCTGTGGTCTTTCTGTCAGGAATACTGGAAATGTAAAATCCAGTTGCAGGTTGTAGTTTGAACACGCAGAGATCTGCCAGCTCTTCCATCAGCCGGCAGGCGCATGCAACTAAAGGCAGAGCTGTAATCCAGGGAGAGTATGTTGCAGGATGTGGTGGAGGAATAATGATACTGATTGGTCATCTACTGATTGATTGGGGTAGAAAGCAAACTGGAAGGGGTCAGCAGAATCTGGGGCCATATTGTGTCTGGTCTTTTGGGGTTCTGGCATAATAATGGCGGATTTGAAGACGTGGGGGACTATGGCTGGGATAGTGACAGGTTGAGGATTTCGGCGTACACATCAGCTTTTGCTCAGGGAACAAATGCACAGTCCTGGAAAGTGCACAGATGGACGTGCACCAGCTGATGTAGTCACTCACTGTCTGTGTATTCATGAATATCGTTAGTGGCCTCTTTGAAGGCACTCCAAGCAGTCCTGTAGGCTAGCTTGTTCCAGTCCAGGTGTTAAGGTTTCTGACTGTGACTGATTTTGTCTTGAGCCTTTTGTTGTAGACTAGTTTGAGCCGGATTGCCAGGTGGTCAGGCTTTCCAAAATATTGGTTTTTGGTTCAGCTGAGAAGGCGACTCTAGAAAAAGACAAAGAAAGATATCTGATAAGCTGCATTATCAAGGAGTTTCTAGTAACTTCATCAAACCTTGCAGCAGACACATTCAAACAAAATCTGCTCGTCAGACTTAAAAGGGTTAAGTCCTATCCAGTTGGACTCTTTAAAGAACCAACTGGAAATGGTAGGTCAACCATAAAAGCTCAGCAGAGTAATTATGATGCTCCGGAATTCACTGTCGACCATTTTATTTGATATTATTGAGCAGGGACATGCCAATCATTTACTGTTTACCAGTGTCTGCCACAGATACATTTAAAACTACAAATATTATCATGTGCAGCAAAAACGGCATAGAATTCCAAAGATATCAACATTTTATAGCTCATTTTTCCAGGACAACAAACTTCAAGTTTCACACTTTTAATTTATTTGCTGAAGGGGTCCTTTTATTGGAAGCTTGAGAACAAAAGCAGCAGAGGAGCTCTTCTGATTAAGCAAAATGTATTTGATTCGGGTCACAGGTATGGAAACTGCAAACTTAAAATAGGTTGGCTTCCACCATAGATCGGGATGTGCTGTGTGTGCATGTTGAATTGAGGCGTGTATTTAATGCAACAAACCTGACTGATGTAACTCTATCCACATTTAACTGGCAATATCTTAACTTATGACTCTTAGATACATCTGGTGCTTGCTTATCTGTCATTTTATGTGCTTGAAAGACAGAGCAGAGCTAAAACAGTTCAGAATATGAGTAATAGTGATAAGTATTACATATCACATCACCTAGACAGTTAATTTGGACTCGTAACTGTATAATTCCTCATCTGTAACAGGTTTGAACATGTCAGAGAGCCAAAACTCGCCACCACCCCAGCTCGGTACCAACAGCAGTTCTGTGGCTATCGCTATTCTGGTGCCTTTCTTCGCTCTGATCTTTACTGGCTTTGGCTTCTATCTCTACAAACAAAGGTATGTGCTGAAAAAAAATGCCTGCATGTTTTTCTTTGAAGTGCATTTCCTCCCCCCCAAAAAAGAAAAAAAACATATTATGTTCCTGTCAGGGAGTCGTCGCTCTTCTTGTGTTTTTTCCATTACTGTCATTCAAAAACATGAAAAAAAGGCATCATTAACATTTTAAGAAGATGTCTAATTTGTGAAAACAATGCCTGCTTGAGTGGTTTAGTTGTTGAGTTGCTAAGAGGCAGTTAAGTCACTGTCTGTTGCAAACACTGCTGCAAAACAATCCTTGTTTAGAGGGTGGTAAATTGGATTTTCCCATACAAGATTTAAGCACAACTGACTGGTGTTTGCATTGTTAACAGATGCAGATAACGTCTGTTCTGCTGTTAATATCTTAAAAAAAAAAGCCTTGCTGAAGGAATTAGTTTTGGATGGGCTGTTTGGAATCTCGCTAGGCTTACTAAAATACTAAAAAGCACAACACACTCTCTCTAATCCCTCTTGAAGCCTGTTTACTATGCCGCTACTCCCAAGACTGCATCAGCTATTATCCGCAGGCTACTTAATTATGCTAATATTAATAGAAAATTAAAGAAATTTATCTTTTCTGGTTTGTTTATGCTTCTCTTTGCTGCCTTTTCTGTTCACAGAACTACACCAAAAACCCAGTACACAGGCTGTTCGGTCCATGAAAACAACAACGGCCAGGCTGCCTTTGAAAACCCCATGTACAACACCAACACCAAGGCTGTGGAGGGGAAAGCTGTTCGATTCGATCCCAATCTAAATACTGTGTGCACCATGGTATGAGGATCGATTATCCTTACGTGAGTTTAATGACTCAGATACCTAATGGGACCACAAACGGTACGAGGCTGTGGAAGAGGGGAAACCATGTGCTTCGAGTCAAACTTCAGCATCGCCAGCAGCACAGTCTGATTATAAAAGACATTCGCTCCCCTTTTAGAAACCCAATCTCCCCCAGCAGAGGAAAAACTCTTCAGCTGAAACCAAAAGCCGGCATTGGTTCCCCTTCGATAGCGGCGCCCTGTATCCAGAAATGAAAACGGTCTGCTGCCTTTAAAAAATGCAAACAACCAGGAGGGAACTCGCCGCGAGCCATCAAGAGACAGAAAAAAGGACGCAACGCAACAGAAAACCACCTTACTCTAATCCCAAAACACAGCAGGTCATGGATACTTTATGATCTGATCCCAGACCAGACACAGTCATTGTATTTTGAACTCTTATTTAACCTCACTTTATGTCAGTAACACCATTACTAACAAGGAAGCCATGACCTACTAATCGGATCTCATCATGTCACCTCAACCCAGTGTGGAATTTTGTGGTTCAGCATTGGAAAGCAAACCGGCACTGAGTTCTACAGACTTTTTTTTTTTTTCCTGGAGAAGTGGAGCACAATCCCTGAGTGCTCCAGCCATGATTATACACCATAAACTGCTAAAAAGAAAAGAAAAAAGAGGTGATTTGATTCTAAACCATGTTTTCACACCAACCGCATTGAGCCGACACAGGCAGAGAAGAAGGGACGTTTTCATCGAAGACACTGTGAAGTAAAGACCGGTTATCAGTTTAGATTCACCACTGACAGTCAGAAAAACACTGTCACCAGCAGACCATCAGAAAAAGCGACTAAACAGTTGGGAATAAAAGCCTATTTCTAAATTGACCACGGACAAAGAAAAAAAAAACCCAGACCGGACAATCTCCTGTTTCCATGACAACCGGAGACCAGAATGACTATACTCTCATCTTTTTTCCTCCCTTTTGTCCGACCTAAGTGGAATCAAGAAAGCTAATGCTAGCAGACAGTAGCAAAAGGTTGCTTTGAAAACAGACTAACTCCCAAGTGAATGATGAGGGCACCACCACCCCCCACCCTCCCCCCCGGAGAAGGAGCTACAGTCCTAACTGAGCCGGGATTAGAGTGGAGCAAAACTACAAGGAGCCTAAAGGGGAGCCAGAGCTAATAGAAAAGATGACAGACTGACTCATCTAATGGATAAACTTCCCCTTCCCACCCAATGGATAAGAGAGGAGAATAACGAGATGGAGACAGCCCCTAACCGAACTGGAAGCAGAGTAAGGGAGTCATTAAGAGAAAAGATGAGATCTTACAAGTCTTACACAGCCAATCAGAGCCTGTCAAACCTGAAATCCTCTAGTGGGAGAGGTCAGCCCTCCCTCTACATAATGAGTCAGATCAAACAGAATATGGCCTTCAGGAAGGATGTTCCCGATCCTGTGAATTTAAAAGGAATTTGATCAGAAATGGACTGAATGAAACAGGAGGACTCTGATGGACTAACAAAGAAAAAGACTTTGAGAAAACGAACAGCTCTGGCACTAAAGCACATTTTACAGGGACACTACCTGTCTACTCACTGAGAGGTGAACTAACGCAGGGACAGAAAGATTAAAGAGGCAGGACTGGCAGAAGGCATCAACCACAAAATATGACAGATACACACAGTTAAAAGCTGTAGTCAAGACAAACAGCTGGGATTAAGACAATTCTCACAAAGAAACAAAAAAAGACACTCCGGTGTCTTCACTGCAAGACGAGCAGGTATAAACACAGACTAGCCAGCTTACAGACAGACAGACAGACAGACAGACAGGTCAGAAGATAGACAAACAGGGTTGTTGCCCTTCGACTGTGGACAAGGTTCCACTGTGATTCTGCACTCTGAGAGTGCTTATCTTCTTTCTTTGTTACTGCTGCAGAATCTTCTGATCTGTAAATCTATTGCATATATATTCGGGAGCATCCACCACTTATATTTTTGTGCTATATATTTACCACAAGGGAGGGGCTGAAGGGGAAAGACAGATTATAGCAGAGTTTTTAGAAAAAGTGAAAGAAATATCTAAATAAAAGACATTACAGAAGTCACTGACAGAATTTTTAGTTCCATTGTAACATGAAATTGGTTTATTTCAATTTGTTGCATAGCATGGAGTTCCTCTCACCCCCACTGTATTTCCCACTGGGCAATCATGTGTGTCAGCGGTATTGTTGTCTTAATTGTTGAGATGCAAGGATTGCCAACAACAATCATGATCTTTAAACTGAAGTCTTTGTCTTGTACTTATCCCAGTTGGCAGATTTATCAAACCCTTAATTAGTGTATCTTTGGTTGCCTTTACCCAGCGCATTCACTGGTGGAGGAATACATAATGTCATCCTTTTAATGATAAGCTGGAGTAACAGCGATGTTTTCTAAACTAACCGGTATTGTAAACAGACATTTGCACATCAAACCCATGTGTAAATGTTGCATTTTATCCACAGTTGAGAGATGCTAACAAATGCACTGTGGTCATGGCAACAGTGCATTTGTTAGCATGCACATTAGAGATGGATGAAGAGCGAATGTTTCCATTATCTACTATTGGGGATGAAGAAACATTAATTATAGTGATGAAGATCATTGCTGGTGAACATGCAGTCTGTCTGTGATGGCTTGAGAGAGAATTTGTGTTATACAATGACATGCTTATGTTTGTATTTTTGTGTTATACTGACGAGTCGACAAAAACACACAAAGGATCAGTTGATGGATTTGGGAGGGAATGTTTGTTTTCATCAGATAACAAATTAGACAATTAATTCATCTATTACCTAAATTCAACTGCCATCCTGGTATTTATTTTTGTGTGAAACAACTTTTTTTTCCCACTAATACTGACCTGCCCATATAATTTAATTCAATTTAATCTAGTTTTAATTATTGCTTTTATAATATTTAATGTTTTAATATCTGTTTTGGGATGATAAGACCTTTCGAGGATAAAATAAATTATTTACTGATTGTCATGAGAAATGCTACTATTATTTATTTTTTTGTTGTTTTGGCTAGTTGTAAATTGAATGTGTAAATTTATAGGGGGAAAGTGATATTCTCTGAAGTGGAACGGGCAGATTTACAAGAAAAAAAATCACATATTTGTCAATCACAATCATAAAAGATCTTTGGGTTTAGAAGCAATTTTGAAAAGAGAAAAAATAGTGAGAAATCCTCTGTCATTAAAAAGGGAAACTCTTAATATACACCATTGGTAAACAGGGACGCCCAAACAGAGCACCAATACTGGACACATTAATGTCTCGTCCTCATTTCTACTTTTTCTCTCAACATGTCCAATTTACAGCAGGGTTTGTAAGGAAGTACACTATACTTATATACAGTACTAAGTATGGACACTTACCTTACCATAACAAATGTTCTGAGCTTTAATGATAATATTTACCTTATGGCTGACTGTACAATATAGATGGATTAGATCATCCACTGAACCATACAATCATGATGGTGTAAACACATTTTGATTTTTTTTAAATTATATTTGGGACTTTTCCCTTAAAAAAAAAGATTATTTTGATCTCAGTGATTATTCAAATTCTTGTTTACTTCTTTGATCTTTGACATTTTGCCTTTATTTATTGCTCCTCTCTTTTTCCAAACTCATTTTCAGTCAGCATGAATTATAAGCAGGAGTACACCATTAAAGTTTTTAATTTGGGGTTTTAAAAAGTTTATACTACCTTTGGTATATTAGAACCATCACTAAACTCACATTTGGTGTAAAAAAATATTTTTATTGCCCAAACACATGGCTTTGTGTGTAAATATCAAAAGCTGAAAACAGTCTCAAATATAATTTATTCCTTAACCTGTTGGGCTTTAATATGAGCAAACCCTGTTTTAGAAAGTAGTTACTAAAACTTCAAGCTGATAACAAAGAAAAATTTAAACTTATTTTTTTTTGTTAAAAGTATAGCCATATAATCTCAGCTCAGTATTCCATGCCTGGTATCAATATTTCACATGTTATCTGCTGCCTTCTGACAACAAACACACTCCTAAACCTGGCAACCTCAACTATATTTTGTCTGTCAGCTTGTGGTGATTTCAGTCTTTCTTGTGGTTCCATGTGCCATCAATTAAATGTTTGGATTTTGGTTTGAAACAATTCATTATGTTAAAATAGTGGTACATTATTTAAGGGTATGGAAATGTAGCATACATGCCAGAACTGACAGGAAAATGAAAGAATTCAGAAAAGTACTTGCTTCTTTTAAGTCTGTTGGTTTAGTGAGTTTGGTTCTGTCAAATAATGAAAAACTGTGATTTTTAATGAGACAGGGTGCAGAAAACATCCACTCTGTTTGCAGCACCCCCACTTCTCTGACCACGGGCGACAACTGCCACCAGCTGACACAAAACTCCTTTTAAAGTCATTGCTGATATAAAAGCAGCATTAGCTGGGGCTTCCTTGTTTACCCACGCTGTGACTGTCCCCCCCTGCATCGATATGGTTACTTTCCTTATTATCACAGTTTGAATTAATTGTTGCTGCTCATGTTGTTGTTATTTTTGGTAAGAATCTGACACAGTGCCTACCAAAATCACGGGACCCTCCCTGCCATCAACCGACATACATCCTATGACGCTCACACACACCCGCATACACACACACACCTGCTCTGGCGCTACCCCTTCATCAGAGGTAATTTTTTTCTATGCTTCAGTCTATTTTGCCACAAGCTTTTCCTTCTGACTGACTGCAATAAGACCCACGTGATTTGAAAGACTTATAGCCGTTCCTGCCTGGGGACATTGGAAAATATTCACCATTTGAAAAAAAGTAAAAACATAAATGAATAAATAAAAAATGTAAAAAATGATGACATATAGAATAAAAAAGTGTTTTGTACAGAAATATATTTTTATGATGAAATTATTTGTAAAATGTATGAATCTATTATGTAAATTTTCAATGCAATGTAAAATTAAAAAAGGCTAATTGCTTTTGTAAAATGTGTGTTTTCCCTTCTTTTGTCTTCACGTTCTGGCAAGCGGCAAAAGATGCCTTGCTGGGAAGAGCCACAAGAAGTGTGTAAAATATACAGTGCAGCTTTCTCACCTACAGATGAACACTGCTCTTTTTTTTATTTGCTCACTGTCTTTATCACCTGTAATCCAGCATTATATTTTTTTGCTGCTGCACCTGTGAGTTGTGACTTTCTGCAACACAAGCAGATAACAGGAAAGCAAAATGCAATTTTGAGACCTTTAGGTTAGAAATGAATGAACCGTGTATAACAGACTCCACTTTGTTGTGTATTTTAGTCATTGAAGTGGTCAAAAGAATCAAGTAAAGCAGACTGAAGTTCAGCCACAAGCTGCAAAGCCTCTGTACAGAGAAAATGAAACGAGAGGATCAGGCTCATGTTTATTTTTAGTATTACATTGTGAACTAATAGTTGTTGGCATGGGTGACATGAACAGACGCCAACAGTGTGCTGACCAATCAGCTTCTGGATTTAAATGATAAGAAAATCTGAGTGTTTCTAAATTAGTCCCTAATACATATTTAGACTTGGATGACCTGTTTGCATGCACAGTTTAAAATCTACTTAATGTTGCCTCCTTTTATTATCCATATCAAAGAGATGAAAAAAACAAAGGTGGTCACGACTCAGCTTCTGTTTCCACACAGAACACTGCCCACCCACAGCTACATGCAAGTAAGCCTGTGTCCTCCTGTGTTGGAGGAGCTATGCTTTATAAATTCAGAGATATAGTCATACAATTGAAAAAATGAGTAAGGAAATTTCTGTTGATTTTTTTTCCTCTTTAATGATACCAATTGATGTACTATACTTCTTTGGAAAGCCTGATTAGTCACCCGTTCAGTGACAACTTAAAAGGATTTTCTTTCTAAAGAAGAACAGGTAAAAATATGGGTAGTGCTTCCGAAAGATGTGCCAACATCCCGTGCATGACTCTCCAGGTAACATCAAGTTTAGTTATGTACACCTTGGTCAAAAGTTTTGAGACACTTTGCCACTGGATTTAATGGGAAACTGGATCAAAACATTTGACCACAGGTGTATAATTAAACTAAAACGGAATATTCTTGTGAATCTTCTCACAATATAGAATATCAAGACCAACCAGGTAACATTTTTGTAGGAGTAAGATAGCCTTCCAGAATTTCTTTTCTGAATAAAACCAATTCTCAAAGACAGGGGTCCAAGATTAATGCACATGTGGATTTCGTAAGAGAAGTCCTATAAACTGCATGAGGAGTGCAGGTTCAGATTCTGCCCCTCTGGTGGGCCACCTGATGTTTTTTTTAAGATGCTAAAATATATATTTTTACAGTTTTACATTTAAAAATATTTTGTTGCAGTTTGTATTTGGTAGAGATGATGTGTAGATTATGTCTTTACAACGGATGGTTAGTTTTCAGTTATATGTGCTGATTATGTGGCTTTTTATTGTGCTTTAAGGATTCAGTGTTGAGGTTTTAAAACCAAATGACACATTCTTCTGAATACGGTCAAGGACAAAGACTGGACTGAAAGTGAGTGAAAAGCTGGAAATGTCCAAAGAAAAAAGCTTGAAAGGCCTTCAGAAAACCTGAAGCACTATTGATCATGCACTTAAGGTCTGGCTTCCTGGAAGCAAATTTAGGGATATTTAGCTTCTTGACGTCTGTAGGGATAATGCACAATAACTTTTATAAATTAAGCTATCTTTGGGATTCACGTACAATGGTTACACCATTCAGGAGAAGGTTGCTATGTCTTGGCATCTCTATGTTGGTCTTCTTAAATTATTTTGAATTTTGTACAACTTTAAAAACAGCCGTGTGATTGGGCAAGCCCCGTTCAGGTGGTTCGGACACTGCAAAAATATAGGTCGGGGATTGGAGCATTTTAACCACAATAAGCTGGAAAAATGCTTCAGCAGTTGCACCTGTTAGTAATGTTTTGTACATCCATACATCATATTAAAGGTACAGTACAGTGTGTAACTTATTTGGCCTTATTGGAAAATAAAAATAAAAATAAATAAATACACGGGTGCAACATACACAACTGATAGTTCCCACGTTGCATCGCCATGTTTGAATAGTAGCTGAACAGGACAAAATTGTTCGCCCTGCCCGCCAGCAGCGCGTCACTCCCTTTACACTGTAGCTGTGAATTCCCGTGTGGTGTTGAGGGAGGAGGAAGAGGAGAAACAAGCATCTACTCGCCGTTTTCCTTTTAAATTGAGGAATGTTCGTACTCTTTACCCCAGGACAGGGAAGAAGAAATTAGCCAAGAATATAAAAAGGACTTATAACCAGGAGAAACGGACAGTTTACATCGGCTTAGCTTACCAGATGGATAATTAACAGGGAGCAGGACATGAAAACTGAGGTGGAGGTTACAGCTTTCTGCTGGACAGGTAAGTTCGTACAAACTAACTAAGTTAAAATAAATTTACTTTGGCATTATGTTAGAAACAGGGCAGGATAGTCCAGCAGCTACTCTATCCTCCCGTTTGATCCCAACATCTACTGTCGCTGCCATAGAAAACAGAGACGTTATTCTGTTAGCCTACAGTGGAATAGTTCCGTTGCTACGTTACAACACAGGATTTTCCTCCTGCAGCACTTGCAGGTCCACTGACCCTGCTTTGACTGCCTTACCTCCCCCTGTTCATCATCCTCTCGCTCTCATTTAATTAAATCATCTCTGAGTCTGCAGGTAATTTCTCAGGATGATGTTAGCTATGAGCAGTAGCTTGGTACCATGTACATGGAGGGAAATGCCTGTAACTTACAGGAATCAATGAGAAAACAAAATTGTGTCATTCTGTACCTGATGGGACACTCAAGCTCATGCCAGATGTTTGACTGTCCTGGCATTGGTAATAACTGCTTAAATGGCAAAAACCAGAGAGCACCACTTGGTTGTTTGGATTCAATTAATGCACCACTAGCTGGGGGTAATTATTACGCGCTGGGGCTTTAAGGGCAAATGCAGGCTCTTGCCCCCCATTAGAAAACATTTAACAACTTCTGCTGTCACATTTCTCTGTGGTGTGGGGTGTGTCACAGGATTGTAATGTCATACAGAAGGTAGGGGGTTCGAATCAAGTAACAGCCAAGTCCTGCTTTGTTGCTTTAATGAATCTCATTGGAAATGATGCCTGTAAATGTTTAGGGGAAAAAAGAGTTGAATTCTACAAGCCTAAACTTTAAAAGGCAGTTTTCTCAAAATTAGTTTTTTCTCATACCAAGGATTTTAAAAAAAGCTCATATTGCAGCACTTACAGACACCAAACTTTCCAGTTATGCTTCTCTTTGTATCTTTAAAGTTTTTACAGAACTGTTTTATGATAACCGATTCACACTATGATTTATAGAGAATTTCATCCCAAAGACATCGGAAAAACTATGTAAATCTTAATAAGTTTGAAACCTGGCTCATTTTATGTTTTAAATTTCCCCCTGGAAAATTATGCAAATTTAATGTTTTTTTTGGCAATATAATACCTAATTTACATATTTAAGCATGAGATTTCATAAGACTCGCAGTCTAAGAGAAAATCATCTTAATATGAGAAATTAACCAGTAAAGTTTCAAGGTAATAGCCATTAGATATTAATTTTATCCCATTTGTAGTGTCCCACCTCAAGCTCAAACAGCATTTAAATTGTTTTCTTAAAAACTATTTCCATGGTCAAGGGTAAGCCTTCAAGAGTAAATTGGGTTGAAAAAAAGGATGGGTGATCCAACCATATTTCCTGTCAGTGCTATGCAATTAATTTAAGGCACTTTTTCATCAACACTGATAGTTTTTGACACTTAACCCTGTCAAACTGAAACCTAGTAAACATCAGAAATAAGTAATTTGATGCTTCAGATGGTTTTATAGGAAGCTTTTGGGAGTGATACTGAGTTTTTTTTTCAGAAATTTTATGTTTTTATTCGATCAAAACCTTTTGTTTTCTTGTTGCTTTCATCAACACCGACAGCCTGGAAGTGTATAGTCTTCATCAAGTACCGAGTTTGCAGTTCTGTCCGATTAGCTGCATGCAAATCAATGACCTTCACCATGTCTAGATATTAATATTTATTAGTACATATAGTTAAGTTACAACATAATTACTGGTTAAAATAATAAATCAATGTTGTTTTATTATGATGTTTTTTCTGTCTGATTATTAAAGCATATTTTTATATTTTAACTGTCTGCATATTACCTGTTGCATAGAGAACTCTCTTCTGTGTAAGGTGGAAAATAGTGACCATGTGATGACCTTGCATGGAGTTGTGTGCCATGAAGTGTTTTGACTACTGTGTAACTTGCTTGCTTGAGTAGCGAATAAAAGCCGTGAAGGAAGAAACAGTCCTTTGGAGAAGGTACTGTATCAGCTCTCACTGGTGCTTGTGTCTGTCCTGCAGGATAACATAGATCTGGTGTGGCTCATTCTTGTGTGTGTTTGATTCTGTCTAGGTGAAAATAAACCTGACATCTTGGTCCTTCGAGCCAGATCCCAAGACAGCAGTGGACTTGGGGTGAGTGAAGCCGCACCGGAGTCCGTGCACAGCCAGCCGATTGGAGCTGCTGATCCAAAGACCTGTGCAGTGAATTTTGCACAAGGCTGGGAACCGGTAAACTTCTCCTGGGGCGGGCGGCTTGACAGGATCCGAACCGTTTCATCGGTTGCACTGTGGAAGTCAGGTAACACCAGTCTGTGTGGTTGTGCAACCAAATACAGGGCCGAGAGAGTCCTGCTGTATACAGGGCTGAGGTAGCGTACCGCTGTATAAATGATTTACAGGGCCGGGTCTTACTTCATGCTGTTGAAATTAAGATCCTTTTAAAGACAAATCATACAGTCATTTAACATCAGGATTGTAAAAGCGCTTAAAAACTCTAAACCTGGGGTAGGATCATTGTGTGAATGTGTGAGTGCTGCGTGAGTGGAATTTAACTCAATGTGACTCCGGGTTGGACCTGAAACCTTGCGGTGCTAACGTAAAGTCCGAGCTTGGTGGCGCACTGGGAAAAATTCATTAAGGGTTTTAGGTGGTTCCTGATCAGAATCTAAAACATTTCTCCATTTTCCTGGGTTAGGACCCCCAGCGAAAGACCGGACTAAGACAACAGGTCTGGCCTAGAAGCTTGTCTTTCGGGGACGGAGAAGTGGCCCAAAGGAGGACTTTTCTTTTGACGGAACCACAACTTGTCTTGGGAAAACGGGGAATAAAAATACCAAAATAACTGAATTGGATTAATTTGATTTCACACACCTGAATCAAATGAATGGCTCGTTAACAAGCTTGCAGCGAACTTCATGAGGAAGTTCATTCATCTGAACAGCACATCTGGACAGCATTCATTGCACTGCCTGAGATGGAAACTCTCTGACCCTGACGCAATCTTTAGGGTGAGGGACTGTTGTGACGACTATCACCGACGACTGACAGCACAAAGACGAGACAGATTCAGGCCTCGCGGTGGAAGCAGAGGACAAGTGAGACTGATAAGACTTGACGAAAGACTTGTGACGAAAAGATGGGACAGATGTTATACCTGTGGTAAAACAGACCATTGGGCGAGAGAGTGCTTCAGCTAAGAAGAAAGTGACCTGACTACAGTCCCAGACTGTTTGAGGACTAACAGTGATTGCTGAAGGCCTCTCAAAGCACTAACTGATAGCCTAAAATTTATTCTATTGGTGGATGACATACCAGTGTACTATTTGTGGGTTCGAGGAACATTGGAGTTTTTACATGTTATCCTTTTTATGTCCTTTTTTTTAACACAATATTTCATATTGGATTCAGGTACTAATCCAAGCGGTGAATTAAGTAGCTTTTTTTTCTAGAAGATTCTAGCTAAAAGTTAGTGATTATGTTTAAGAGGATCTGCAGATGAACATGCCTCTTGATTGATAAATTTGTTCCATATTGTCCTTCAAACAATATGGTTGGGAGATGATTGCTTCCCATGTGAATTTAATTTTAGTTGCACATATTTTACATGATCTACCGTTTCATTCAGTGAGCTCTGTTCACAGACTAAATGCAAATGTTTTTATCTCATTTTGCATGCTCCATGGAAAGGCTGGCAGTCTGAAAAGCGGTGAGAGACGTCTGTGCACATTCTGCATGGAAGATGACCCTCATGTCTGAGTTAATTAAGCTGGCTCCGTTCTCTTCTTTAATTAAGTGGAATGATTTTCCAGCCATGTTTAGTCTTGCAGAGAGATTACAGACTTAGAGAAGTGTTGTTTCAGTGCATGTTTTTTTTGAAGATATATAAACCTTAAATTGTGTGTATCGTTAGCACATTTTCTTTTTCAAATTCTTTAATTGTGCTATGGGAAAGATTTATTTTTAATTATTTATGAGATATTTCACATTTGGCTGAATCTAATGATGAGATGAGCAATGCTATCTAAAACATTTATATTTTTGTCAGTGGGAGTTTGATCAGACTGTTATACATCATTTGCCCACTAGATGGTGCCAGCTGAGCAGCTGTTGCCAGCAAAGATACTTTTTCTACAGTTAAGACAGCAATATAAGTTATACATGTTCTTTGTAGCACATTAAGCATCAACAGGTAATCTGCTCTTTTAACAAAGCATGACCTAATTTTCTGTTTTTGTTTTTTTTAATATTGGAGTTCTTCTTGTTCTGTTTTACTGATTTTATGATTCAGTTCTTTGGAACTAATAGATGATGTAGTTGTGCCAGAGCTTGGATGAAGATCAATATTTTTAAGTCACTTTTAATCAAATTGGAGCAATCTGCTTTATTTAATTTGATCTGTGTTCCAAGTTGAAGTAGAAGTAGGTTTTAAAATGAAGTTCATGAGAAACTTCTATTAAGAATCTCAGCTAAAAATGAGCAAAGAGGACAATTTTTCAAATTATCCTTGATTTATTTCAAGGATGGAGGAGATGACCTGTGAAGCTGCTGTCTGTTAGGTTGTGCATCATTTAGCAGTCACCTGCTGATATGCAGTGTTTTATCAGACAGTCTAATTGTATACAATTATACAAGCTGTGTAAGTCTGTGATATAATCAAAGTGCTTTTGTTTAGCATTGCTTAGATTATATCGTCTTGGCCCTCTTTACACCTGATTTAGTGCAGAGTACTTGGAATGGAGTGCTCTACTTCAGGTGTGATCAGCCTTGCTTCATCAGGATCATATGAATAAGACCAGAAGAATTTATTGTAGTTAGAAGTATATTACTAGCAGTAAGTTACATGTGTGTAGGTGCAGAATGCTATATAGGGTTCAGATTTTCTTCATATTCATGCAGAGAATTTTTTTATGCTAAAGCTAGTCTTGGATGCATAGCTCCCCTAGGACTGATTACTCATCATGCTTTACCAGAAAATTTACTGAAACTTTGCAGAGTTTTGATGGATTCTACTAACAAACTATTCACATTTTAGCAAACTGTATAAACTCATTGGTAGTGCTGATGCAAAACAAAGTTAAAAAGTCCCATCTTTGTCATGTACAGGCTCCCGTTCACAGGACTCTCAGGCATCTTTATTAAAATCCCATTCATTTTCATTGCTTATTTCTTTAATTTTCCGTTTGTTCTATAACTAATTGAAATGTCTACAGTAGATCTGAAACATTGCAATATCTGAGTCAAAAACAGATATCATCACAGATGGCGATTTTTCCCATGATGTTCTTAGTTGCCCCCAAGCTGGTTGTGTGTGATGTTGTCTCCCATTTTCATACAGAAGAGGGTTTCAAGCAGTTACTGGAGATGCACATGTTAAAGCCAGGAATGTAGTTAAGCTTCCAACCAGCAGCAGTGATGTCTTTGTTGCTCAAGCTCCATTTACAGTAAATGCATGCATTGGCCATGTAACATCAATAGGTGGCACCACCTGACCTAAAAAAAATAATTTGAGTTTTTCTCAGCGCAAAAGCTTCACCGGTGTTTGCAGGATGCAACTGTAAAGTACCAAGATTATCTAAGTAAGCAGGAAAAATGGGGATGTGGGCTTAAGAGAAATAAATTTTATGTATGTAAAACTAAGCCCTACGAATTTCCTACACAGATTTGGATCAAAGTATAGATGGATAAATACTTTTCTAAGGAAATGTGTTCAACTGAAATGTATATTTCAAACAAGAGGGCTGCCTTGTTTGATGCTATTTAAAAAGATGAGACAGGAAAAAAGACAGAATGAAAGTGTAGTGGGGGGGCAATAAACAAAATAGATAAAGGTACCCTGGTGTGATGTGTGTATTTGTAGTGTTTTTATTAGACATGTATCGTCAGTAGATGGAGCTCGATCACCTGTGATGCTTAATGTTCATTTTCTTGTATTTGTATCACAAGCAAAACATGACAGATATATGGCTGATTAACTTTAAAACACGTCTCAGGCGAAGCGGGCTCAGTACGAAATAATATTTTTATTTAAGAGGAAAGTAATAAAACAGTTTTGCTTGCTTTTTTCTTCTAATAGCATTTTTTTTTTAAAGAATTGTCATTTTTAAAGGTAGATTAGATAATTAGTGTCTATTTCAAACATTTGCTTTCTTTCTCTCTAAGTACCAGCCTCCTTCTTAACATTTTTTAATTTTAATGCTCTCTCTGGTGGTGACAGTGAGGGACAAAGAGGAACATGGAGCCCGCTGTGTGTTAGTCAAAGTGGGACAAGCTGAAGCTGCAGGGTCTGTGGGAAAAGATAATGATGCAGTGAAGCTCCCTGAGAAGTCCTACAGAGTATGAAACCCTGTGTAGTGTGTGTGTGTGTGTGTTTGTGTGTGTTTCAGGAGGCTAACTGCAACAAAGACAAAGGCAGGGATCAGCATTTGTCTTTAAAGGGAGATTTAAAGGGATGTCTGGGACCAGGCTCACATTACAGTTTGACAGGATGTTGGGACGTAAATTATTGTGTGTTTTAAATGTTATAAATGTGAAAAATAGATAAATCTTTCGGTTCATCTCACCATCTCTTCCAGCTCTTTCTGACTCTGAAAAGCAGGATGTATAAAGTCCTAGAATATGCTGGTTTGTCCTCTCACCGCTTTCTGTATTTGCTGCATCGGCTCTCTGGCAAGCAGCAAAAGAAATCATGTGTTTTCTTTGACTTTTCCTTCCGTATTTTCTCATGCACTTTTCTGGAATGTCAGCTTTTCTTTTGGTGCTTTGGGACAGGAACAACTTCAGTTGATTCCCCTCCTTATACCCCAAGAGGGGTTTTTTCCCAAGAAACTAAATGCTAATAATGCCTTTTAAACTCCACATTTCTATTTTAATAAAGCATCCATTTCTGGAGTCTATTTCTTAGTTTCCTTGCATTGAAGTGGAGCTTCTAAACAGTTTCTCCTGATCAGCCTGCTTCTCTTCCTGTGACACAACGCTTTCCCAGATTTATTCAGCTTTGTGTCTTTGACTGCTCTCAAATCAGTCTGGGATTAGGCTTGATTACACGGATACCCCTTTGGGACGCTTTATTTCAATGAATTAGTTGAGTGAATGAACAGAACTGCAACAGAACGGTATTTTGTACCAGCCACATAAATTATGCATCGTCTGTGGATCTCATCTAGCCTTGATCATCTTTTTTATAGTTTGAATTCAGAGTGAGAGAAATTGTTAATTGCCAGACTTGTCACATATAATCTTGGCTGTGTTTGATATACAATAGGGATGTGGTCTATATGTTTGTTATTTATTCATGTGCCAATGGAGATGGTGTGTGTGATGAAACGGAGACCTAGATAAAATGTTTTTTATGGCCAATTGTGTTTTACAACCATGGTCATTGCTGAAATGATGGTAAACAAATAACGAAGATCAGTGTCTGTGCAGCATTTATAAATATCTTTTATTTTTCTAACATTCCTCTGCATCTTTCTTCTGCTTTACAGCTGAAGAGATGTTGCTGTGGTGGAACATTAAGAATTAAATGCGCAGTAGCAGCAAAGCCACATCATTCAGTTTTAAACAAATTGCTTAATTTCTGGTTTTAGTGTCTTCTATTTGAACCTGAACACTTGGACAGCACTCATGTGAGAGGGCTAGATCTACTAGCTGAGGGTGCCCCAAAACAGGCTGTATAGTGGAAGAAAAAAATTATTGGAGCACATCGTTTTTTCCGTTTCTTCTTCATTTTTATCAGTGCTAACTCCTGTGTGCATCATTGACTATAACACTGAATGCATAAAAGCACTGTTTTTGGCAGTATAATGTAAAAACTTGAGTGATGTAGGTCATTACCAAGAAAACCATTAAAAATGGCCAGATATCAGCTCTTAGATTGGACATTTATGATCTATTTTATTATTGTTTGTCCAAACAAATGCACCTTTGGTTGTAGCAGGCATGTAAAAAATGAACAAGAAAATGAGAAAATAAGGATAATTTTTTTTCCCCAACATATTTTCTTTTTCCAGTACAATAATGATCTCACATAGGGGCTATTTAATTTACACACATTGCTGAATTATTGTTAAATGCATTTTGAGTGCTGAAATGTGATTGACAGGGCTGGATCATCATGCCCTGAGAGTCCAGTGAATCAGAGAGCTTGAAATATTTAAAAATGCTAATTTCATGCAATAATTTGCATATAGATGTATTTAACATGTCCTTGGTTTGCAGTAGCCAGAGAAAAAGATTATCAGTAAAGACTCACCTGTGATTTAACTGGTTGTCTATATATTTCTGTAAACAATAAGAGGCTTGATCTTAACTAAATGCAAATGATCATTTGGCCTACTGGCATTGGCAATAAAATAATCCTCTATGTACATGGACAAGTTTTATAATTTAAAGACGCACCATGTTGTCCATTGTATGGATTTGAGTTTGATATTTAGGATTTACAGATCGGATAGGTAAATTGCAAACAGATCTTCAGTCACATCTGCTTACTTCTCATCAGCACAAGTAAAGATAAGTGCTCAGCCGTGGTTGTGGTGGCCAATTGATTAGCATGGCATGCTCAGCCATGTCCCTCAGCAGGCGGCTACAATGTTAGATTAAATGCCGACCAGATCCTCATCAGAAAAGGGAGGGAGGAACAACAAAATCAATGGCAGTTGTTAAGGGAGAGGGTCCAACGACAGAGGCTGGGGGATGGAGGCTTGTAGAGTCACTTTACATGGACGGTCCAGGGTGCAGAGTGGCGCCTGCACATATTGACCTGGAGGAGAAGCCTAGGTAAGGATTAGAGGGAGAATTTATCACCTTAGTTCTTAGATATTTATTACTCAGGATAATTTAATACTTAGCTGAGCTCAGATACATGTTTGCCTAAATTCACAGACCTATATTTTGAATGTGAAGGTAATTATAGTAGATACAGTAGTTTACAGCAGATACTTCAGGGTCAAGTTCGTTAAACTTTGACCTTCATAGTTAATAAATTGAAAGATGCTGTAATCCTTTAAATGAGGATTAAGACGCTAGACATAACTTTTTGTACGGAGTTGTATATATTTGATAATCATAATCTGTGATTCTTCAAATTCTGGCCATTTAAAATTGTATTTAGTAGAATTAAAACATTTATTAAATGCAATCAGCAAAGTCCCATTTTTATTTAAGCAGGTTGATTTTTTTTCCCCCAACTTCACACAAATGAATTTACTTTTACCTATGTTTACAATAATTTATCTAAAATGTTTATGCACCTTGGTCAAAAGGTATTGTTCTGCATGCATATTTGCTGTAACTAGTCTAATATTTAGTTTTAAGATGTGCAGAAACATTTTAATCATGTAACCGGTTGCCTTTTACTGTCCACATAGTTGCCACAAAAGTTCCAACCAGGTTGAATGCAGTTCATCTTTGTTCAGAGCTGACAGTGTGGACAAAAGAGTGAAAAGCTTTTCATTTTGACCTTTATTTTCCCATGGAAGGTGATAAGGTTGATTTTGCAAATCAAAACCTAAGGTTTTTATTGGTTTATATTCAATATTATTTTGATCCTGTTAAAATGCAATAAATTAGAGGTTTTGTCACACTGTGAATGAGACATTTCAACTTGCATATCTGACCAATTCAGGCTTATAAAGTAGGCTTTTACTGGCTTTAAAACATGCACACATCACAGACCAAAAATGTATTGTCTATTTATATTTATGTAATGACATTACAGAGTAGCAGCCAGAAAATTCTCTGTTAGCAGTGGTAAGTGCTTTAGCAACAAGAAGACTCTGAAAGCATAAACGCATATTAAGTTTCTACTATTCATCTTGGAATGACTCAGGAAAGTTACTTATTTATACCGAAAGAAGATCATAAATAGATTGAAATGTATAAAGTTTGCGTTGAAGTCTCACCAAAGAAAAGCCCCTTTTAATTTTAATTCTTCTCTTTGTAAAAGCTCATCCAGTCATATGTTGAGTCCTGCCAGACCACAGTAGACAGAATGACATTCCTGGTCTGGCATGTGTGAGGATAGTCTCCCACAGCTGCAGTGTTTTGAACACAGAAGTCATGTGCAGTTGCTGCACTGGTACTGCCTGTCATAATGTTGTGTCACTTCACCAAGTACACACAGCTGGGAAGCAATAATTAACTACTTCTAGCAAAATAGCCTGAAAAAGAAGAAAAAATAATAATATTTTAGCTACTAGCTTTACTTTATAGAGCTTAACATAATAGTCATGATCAATTATCTGAATAGAATCTTTTAAAATTGTTTAGTATTTTCCTGATTTGATATTTTCTGATGTTTTTTTAGTCTGACCAACATTACTGAAAGAACGGATCAGTACAGCATCATGATTCAGAGAGAAAACAACGATTCTTTCCTGTTCAGAGGATATAAAATGTAAATATTAGACCTTAGAAATCATTATTGGAAGGTAAAAGCAATAACTGTCTGCTAACCCAAATGAGCATCCCCTGAAAATCTTAAGGAAAAAAATAGACTAATCAGTGCGTTTACTGCTTTGGAAGATGAAAAGAAATCTGCCCACAATGTTGAATGCCATATGAATTATTTAAGTGGCTTGGATCTTCTTCAAGCTTTAATTTCTTGCAGAGTTGTCAAACAAATAATTGTGATTAAAGATTTATCTGATTTTCTATGTTCATCTTTATGCCAGTTTCAAGATTTTGTAGTAAAATGATAACGTACATATATATCATGAGCCTTTGATACTGAAACATAAATACTAATTTTATTTCAAGATGCCATTTAAAAGAGAGGCATATAATGTAATAAAAACTTGTCTAGCCAATTTGGTAATTTTAATTTGTTACCAAAACACAGGTTAAACTGTCCTGAATGTGCCATCTGATATTTACATGTTCATTAGAAAGCTGCAGAAACAGCTGTGACCATCATCCCAAGTTTTGGTTTTTATATTTTCACTCAAAACTGCCATCTTTATTAGAAAACACAACATGACTGCTACACAGGTGCTGTGTTGTCAGACTTTAGAACACAGCCCACGACACTTGTGGTCAGTCAAATGTAAACTGTGCCTAAAAGTTGCAGGTTGTAAATCTCCACTCATTTCCCATCAGGCTGCGGCAGAAGCCAGACACATCTGGTGATGTCATCTAGAAGGCCTCACCTATCATTCATTCAGTCAACTCTACCATATGGCTTTAAAACAATGTAGAAAAAAATGCTGTTTATTTCATCCAGCTATTGTTTTCCAGGTCAAGACTATTACATCACTGTCATTCTCTAATGATTACCATCATAATTTTGAAGTGGCTTTAACAGAGTTAGGTAGAAGCATGCACAATGATTCAGATAAAGACAGTTTTTCTTTCTGATTCTGGAAATATTACTTTATTATTAAGCTGCAGAAAGTAAGCTAACATCAGTGATTGCAATAAACATTGGAGAGTGAAACATGATCTACACTTACTGTACAGCATAGTGGGAGTTCTAAGGATCTGCTGTTCTTTCTGGTATTTCACATCTTTGCAGTTTACCTCAGGGAACAAATCTACCAGTTTTTATTTCTTGCAGAACAAAATTAAAAAATTGATAAAATAAAGTTTTTGCAATGTAAGCCAAAATATGTTCTTAAAATTGTTAATTTTCTTTACTCAGAATGTTTTTGGTCCCCCCCCAAACTTAAACTAGTACATATTGTGCTATTATAATATTTTCCTGTCTCTGTAACAATCTCTTTCCTCAAACAAAAACACAAATAATTCTCTTAAGTTTAGATATTTTCTTTTGCGTTTTCATCCCATGGGGAATCCTAAAAAGCCAAATCATCATGCTCATTTACTTTATTTCAGCTGTCATTTGCTATATGAATACCGTTATTCCAATATATTTAATTAACATTGCTCCTCTAATGGCAAAACAAATTACTGTAGAGTCAAACTTTTGAAATGTTGCTTCAGAGGAAATGTAAACTAAAGTGTTTGCTTCTACAGCTATTTTCTGATTTGGAACGAATATGCCATGCTGTATATTATCTCCAGCAGGTTTGGTATCATCAGTGCTGTAATAAACAATTTATTGGTTTTTAGAGAAAAAAAAAAAAGCATTTAGAAAGAAACAAAAGAATCGTCCTGATGAAACACATCTATATTTTATCAAAAGGGGCAGTGAGCCTGTACTACTGGTCTCCAGAAAATGGTTTAATCTCAGTAAACTATGATCGTTGTTTCATGTTCATCAGTTTTGGCTGTGTTAATTCTACAGAACAGCTTATAGTGTATGTGACTGGTCATTTCCAGTCGTACACATGTCCTTTTCATGTCCTACACATCATTAAAATGAATATAACAAAACTTACTTCAGGAAGTAAAGGAAGTTGTTTTTGGCCATTTGCAGCAAACTTTTCTTATTGGAACTTCAAAATTCACATGAGAAAATGTTGAAGGCAAGCTGACTATAGACTTCCCCACAGTGTGTTTTACTGTGAGTCAGCTACACACCTTACATTGTCAACTCCACACTTCTCAGCAATTCAAGGACAAAGAGGGAATGACTAGAGAGTGTGTGTTGTGTTTCTGGGGCAACAAGGAGATTGTTTCTGCAGCAGGAGCTGAAGGTGCTGCTGATGCCAGATAATTATGCATAAACAAACAAACCCCCAGTAAAGGAGTGTGTTGCTAAAGCTCTCAGGTTATATCAGACAACAGTACAGGCAACCAGAAGGAATATTAAATATTTAACAAAAATACATTTTTTACGTCCTGGAGCATTTTACGCAATTTGCAATTACGCAAAAAAACTTTACATCTATGACAAACTTGAAGCAGCATGACCTGGCGATCTTCAGAAAATTGTACATGAATTTCTTTGGAATTTCAGCAGATAAAAAAAAAAAAAAAGAGTGAAATGTGGTGATTTGCAGAGGTGCTTTCTGCTGAATATAATTATATTTCCTTATCATTTGGAAAAGTAATCAGTTGAAGAATCTCCTTAATATTTTAGTAACAACAATAATATAAATAATAAAAATAACAATAATAAAAAGGAATTGAAGTAAATTCATAAAAAAATCTGACTCTTTTGTTTATTTTTCTGCTGTTTGAGGACTCGGAGGCTGTAAGGAGTGTTTAAACCTGAGAGTCAGCTGGAGATGTAGCTGAGCTGCTGTGAAGTGCTTGTTAACAAGAGATTTATGAGTCTAGCTTATTACTGGGAGATTTCATTGATTTGTGGAAAGTGCCCAACCCCCTGTTATTGTGTGATTTTCTCAGCAGAAGTCGGAAGGTTGGTCAAAACTCATTTACTTAATGCTTAATGAGTTTTGTTATAAATCTTACAGGCACATGGATTGGCTCTCGTTTCCTAAGGGAGAGAATAATGCTATAATGGATCCGCACAAAGAGCTGAAGAGGAAAGAAAAAAAAACCCACTAAAATTATTTCCCTCTTCAAGATGTCCTACAGTTTGTACTCCAATTTTTCTCGCTGACTTCCTGCCTTCTTTGTCCAAAAAAAAATAAAAAAAATAATTTCCTCGTGGTTGTTGCTGTCTCCTGATAAACCCAAAGATAGGCAGAGAGGGACCTGCTGGGGTGTGGGATTGCTTGTAGAGGAGCACCCGGGCGCTTGTCTGCTGGATTTGTTTGACTCGGGTAATTGAAAGTGTTTTAAACTATTATAGCAACTGGAGGGCTTGTTTAACTGTCGAGCTGCCAGTCAAGCGGGTGGGCCAAAAGCCCGAGCCCGTCAAGGCCTGTCAGTCAATGGAAACGAGAAGTGTCGGCTTAATGGATTTCTCCACACTGCTCTGTCTACACGCCCAGCAGAGCTAAGAGAGAGGGGGAGGGAAAAAATAAAAATCAATGCATTGTCATGTGTGAGTCTGTGAACTATCAAACGACCAGGTGGATTGGAACTGTATTTACCTTTTGTCGATGCTGTTATGCGGTGCTGAGGGTTAGCAGGTTCTGGTTTGAATATCAGTGTGCCTTTGTGTCTGTGTGTAGATGTGGTCTCTCAAGCAGTGTGTCTGTGTGTATGAGTTGTAGTTTTCTGATAGACAGACGTTCTCTGCTGCTCTCTCCACGGCTTTTGTTGTGATTTGAGGTATAAGAGGGGTCACAGCACTTTCACAACTAGTAGCTTTTCATTCCATGGTCTCTCCCTGAGTGTAAAAGGCACCTTTTGTGTATTTGTTGTTGGTTTTCTGAGTGAACTGTATTTAACCACAGACCTCACACAATTCCCTATTACTGGCCTTGCGACCCAGCCTGTACAAGAAGAAGTGCTCTTCCAGCAAATATTAAAGAAATACATACAGAAAAAAATTATATATGTTTATTTTCTAACTGGTTAAACTGTCAGCTGTATAGTTTGTTCAGTTGTCAAGCAGGCTCAATAACATGCTCTCTGCAAAATCTTGATACATCATTTTTCGGTATTTTCACCATTATGTAGGTCTTGCGGAATTGTGATAAAACTGTATTTCAGGCTCCTAAAACTCTGCATATGAATTTCCTCCTTTAGTATAGCTGAAAACATCCTTGAAAAATAAAATTCTTACAATTTTTATCCTATAGTAACCTGCTGTTATATTCACTGGACTACAAATGAATAATATTGAATTTGATTTAACTGTTTTACTATTTGAAATATTACCAGTATTTGTATAAAAAATTGACAGAGTCTGTAACATAAATAAAATGAGTTTCAGCATGTTTTAGTTGGATTAACTGCCGCCACTACTACTTTTTTCCCAAGTCATATGATTTTGTTAGTTTTGGATCCAAGTTAACTTGCACACCACAACTTTAACACCAAATTCACCTATTGTTGGAATGAAAATCAACTTGGATAATAATTAGTGATAAGGTACTGGATGAGAATGCAATGTTTTGATCCCAGGTATTGGCTGTAGTTTACCCTGAGATCCAGCAGAGGGTGCTCTAGAATGGGCAGGACTTAATGCATAACTTCTGTGTATAATATGCTAAAGTTGTTGCACAACTTGGAAATGTTGCTTGGAAGTATTTGTGATATACCAAACACGGTGTTGTAACAAACAAGGATTAACCCTTTTGTTGGTTTACTCCAACAAAGCAGCTGTCTTCACCATGACAACAATCCCAAACGACATACCTCAAACAAGCCCGCAATGCACATTCAGCTACAACTTCTTTGTCAGAGGCTTGTATATCATCGCAAACAAAATGGTAAGAGTTTTATGCGATGCAAAGATGGTGCGACCGATTCAGGAAAGTGTTATAGCTGATACCAACAGCTGTGATTGCTGTGTACGTTGTCATTTCATGGGAATATGTGTAAAACTGCATGTTTATTTCAGACTTGCTCAGACTTAAATTTGGATTGAGTGAAAGTCTAATTAACTGTGATAATTGATTTCTAAATCAAGGTATCTCAGGAATGACATTGAACATTAGGATTATTGTAATTTAAAGTTACAAAAGGTTTAGTTTACTTTAACCATTTACTAAAAAGGGCCATTTCAATTTCTAATGGAATGCTGAATGATTATTGGTGTTGAAATCAGAAGCAACAGATGACACATTTAACTGGTTTAGACTTGGTGACGGTTTACAGTGTAATTCCTCAAACTAAAGATTTAATCTAAACTGGGGCATGATAAAAAAAGCGATACAATAGGGGGGTATTTTTTCTACGATAAGGAGGTCCAACTAAGACATTACAACACATACAAACACACGCATAAGCAAATGCATGAATAGCACCTCATGTACACCTCAGAGGTATTTTCATTTTTATTTCAGTCTTGGTCCCATCCAAAGGCTGTCGTGGCACGTATACTTTTTGCTTAATCTCAGAACTGTACCACCTTGCATGATTTATGACCAGCCGATGCAACTTCAGCGCCATCATTTTTAAACGCTGTCTTTTATCTCCAGCAGATGATCATATTAACCACCGCCAAAGACTAACACGAGGCAGCAGAAAATGTCTGTGCTGAGCTAAAACAGACTAGCTTCTGAAAGGCATCAAATCATTTCACTATGTCGAGAGCGAAAAGCGGTAATTACTGGTAATTGGGGCTTCAGATTTTTTCTCTCACTCGTCCCTCTTTTGGTAAATTGGATGATTTCCTGTTTCTTTTTTTTGTAAAGGGATGATAGATACCTCAGGACCATTTGGGGAGACATGGGGTAAAATTGAAAACAGTTTTTGTTCCATTTGAGATGTATTGGTAATGTTTCCTTTCTCATGCGCTCCCACATGGACCAGCTCCTCAAAGGTTGGATGTGTTAAAGAGAGTTGCTTTGGGGGTGTTTATTTTGCACTGCGAACATGCATTTCTTTGCTGGATATTTCTGCCACCCTATGCAAAAGAAATTAGCACTGAAATTAATAAAGTATTAATTATTTTATTAGAATTGTGCTTTTTAAATGTCTTTTATTCCTTGGTTAGTTTTCTGCTTGCAGGCTGAACTGTTGGGTGTTGTTTTCTAATATTTAAGTATCATAATTGAGTGAGAATTGATACTAAAACAGAATAATTACCGCTTAATTAATAATGGCATCTCTACAAATTGATGAAACAGGACTCGGCAAACATGTTCTATTAGTTCCAACATCTTGGACCAGTAATTCCAGCTCCGTCTAAGCAAAGCAGAAGATAGCTAACAGATATATTTAATTAAACTAAGTCAAACACCTTATAACACACACAGATGGTTTGGAATTTGCAATGCATGAAATGTACATAAACATTTGTAATTACTGTGAGTGCGGCTGTGTTTTCACGCATGCATAAACAATCAAATGATTTAAAAATGGTTTTGAAAGGAAAATTTGCTCCTATGTAGGTGGCACACAAGTAATCGGGATGTTCATCTTCTAGAGTTGAAAAAAAAATAGACAAAACAAGAAAAAAAGGAATAAAGAAAGGAACGTGTGGAAAACGAAAGAACGAATAGAATGAAATATTTGACATGAGTATTTTCTTTCTTGTCTCACTGAATCAGGTAGTGGTGTCTCAGCAAAATTTAAATTGTGCAGCAGCATGGAGGTTTTTGGATCTGTTGTGGCTCCATGTTTTTTCATCTCTTTAACACACACACACACACACAAAAAAGAAGACCTGTGAACAACTGACCTTGTAATGTTTTTAAATTATAAAGCTGAAGCTGAATGGAGGCAGACAGCGTTCTGCACTGGTGTGAAACTAATAGTTAAGAACACAGAGGTTCTGAACTGAGTAATCCAATATGACCTTGTCTATGAATTGACGGTCCAGTGAATAACATTCTTCTGAGCACAGCACTGGCAAAACTCATGACCCACTTTTAGGGTCTCAGCTCACCAGCTGAAAAACGGAGCTTGGTGGCATCCAGATTGACTCTGAGGGAGAAAAATAAAATCAGAAAATTACAGGAACACTTTTTTTCCTTCTATGAAATGTATTTAGTGTAGAATCTTTTTGGAAGCAGCGATGACTAAAAGTTGAACATTCATAACTCTGTGGAGGTAATAAGATTTTCCTCTCTGTATTTGATACACCCCATGCACGTCTGTATGGATGCATTTGCCTCTTGCTCCTCATATGCTTGTTTTTCACAATTGTGACTGTGTGAAGCTCAGAGGAAAGGCTCTGCTCTGTCCTGCCAGCAGTGGAGACATCAAAAGGGGCCATTTGGCAGAGGTTGGGGGGCCTGAACACATATGATTGCAGGAGGAATAATACAGGGTGAGGTGTTATTATTACAAGGCTGATTTAGGACTATTATGGTGAAGCTCTGTGGGGGTTTCATGGCTAACCATTATGAGGAAAACACTCGCATCGGCACAGCTTAAAGCTTTCACAATATGGAGGAAATGGTATGGAACGCACGCACGCAGGAGATTTGGAGGGAGATAGATTTGTACACTCAGGAAGGAGGGGTGTGAGCTTGTGTGATGGCAAGTAAATCACATGTGACAGAGCCCAAACTCGGCCGAGGTGTGTCTCTTGACACAGTGTGATGGGGCACGCCCCAATGCATTACTGTCCACCAGGGCTTTGTGTATGCAGACGCCCATATGTGTCTGCATGTGCAGGCGAGCGTGTGCGTGCACGCGTGTGTTTGTGTATGCATGCGGGCCCTTTTTACTGCGATGTTGTGAGCAGCCAATCATTTCTTCCAGTCTAATTAGCACACATGTAAATTCAGAGTAACTGCGGAGCACATAAGGGACAAGCTACTGCAACACAGCAACTGTTCAGGATGTGTGTGTGAACGTGTATGTGTGTGTGGTTCGGTGAGTTTACACATGAATGATACAAGGGTTAGAGAGGTGCCCACCACAGTTGACCAATGATGGCCCGTCCTGCACCCGTGTTAGACCCCATGCTGTGAGTAACCATTTGACCATCATCACTTGTAGCAGCCACCAAGCACATTTCATCCTGTGAAATGTCACACTGGGCACAGATTAACATTTGTTATAAATGTTAACAGCACAGATAAGTGGAATATTACCAAGACAGCTATTATTTGAAGTATTTGCAAAACTAATTTTGGGGTACTCGTCAAGCTACAGAGTCGTTACTCTGTCAGAATTTGACATCTTTGAGATTTACGTCACGTTTCCAGTTGTTCTCTATCAAGAGGCACGCACACAGGGATGTGGTGGGCGCATCACACCTGATGTGACAAGACGCTGTTTCCACGTTGACCCCGGCGGCGACAGAGACAGGAAAGGATGGAGAATCAGAGGGCATAACGACAGGAAGAATAAACACATGAATAAATAACAGCAAAAGGCAAACAGAGCCCCGCCATCAGTCCGATTTGGCCAAGCCTTGTTGCCCGCTTGTTCACTCACAGCTGGGAAATTCATGGTAACTTGGTTTAGTTGAGGAAGGAGGGGGAAAAATAAGTCTCAGCACTGGGCTCACCTCAATGTCGGTAGCAGCCAAATACATGTGGCAGATGTCAGAACTCAATTTTTTTTCTTTTTTACTTTACCCTGCAGTGCTGTTTGTGCTTGTGTTTTTGGTGCGTTATGCTTATTAGAACTTCTGAATACATGTAGCAAGAAGTAATAGGATACTACGATGACTGCAACTATAGCAGCACGCTTTCTTTTGAAAAATAGGACTTTAAAATAAAATAAGTCTTTGAATTTGGAATATGCAATCAAAATTTGTTGACATTCATACTTGACAGTAGTGAATCAGTCACTTAAAAATCAAACTAAGGTTAATTTCTTTTTCGCACCTGCAGGACCTTTCAAGTACCACCGTTTCATCTCCATCAGGTGACCTTGAAACTTTCCAGTTTGCTCTGGCTCAGCAAAAAGACGATGAGAACAGATGAGACAACGGTGAAAGGTGCTTTGTAACGTCTGTACAACAATCTCCCTCCTTCAAGATTTATGTTTCTTTGTCACACAGAACAAGAGCAAGGAAGCAGAGCGAAGCAAAGCAGCGGCCAAGATTTAACATCATATTCAGGCTGGTAGAGCAGAATGCATCCAAAGTGTGTGCGCTCGGAGACAACGTTTACTCATAAGTTAGCGGAAGCAAGTTTTTTTTTTTTCCCCCTTCCAGAATCAACTCGACAGTTTGGGTTCTCATAAAGCAACTCCCCAAGGAGAGTTATAGGGATCTATTTTGTGCACAAGCGGTCATACATACACATCTTATATGAATGTGTGTGTGTGTGTGTCTGCATGGCTGACTCAAAACCGACCCTTTGAAGTGAAGTAACGATGAGGGGAAGTTAATTACGTCCCATTATGCAGGCTGGGCGCGACCATGCACCAGTTAAGGCCATGTTTTTCCCTTTAATTAACTAGAAAGCCAAGCGCTTGCCTGTCAGGGAGCTGCTAAAAGAGCATTTCAGAGGAGGAAACCCTTTGGGGCGCTGATGAGAGGGCGCTAGGACTGGCCACATGTTAATGGCGAGGTGTTAGCATCTTATACCGCGTTATCACTCGCCTCTCAGTAGTCTTGTGGAAATGTACAAAGGGAAATCTCCAAGATGGTCTCCAGAGGGAAATCCAGCCAAGCTCCTTGACTTTGAGAGTTGATGCTCCGGCACTACAAAGTGTACAGGACCGATGGAAGTTTAGGAAGTTTTAAACAGCTTTAGAAAGAAAAAAAAACAAGCACCAGAAATGCCTGAGTGGTAACTTCTTAATTAGGAAGTCCCTTAGATTGCTCATGGATATGTAGCAACACTAGAGAACTTTTAAAACGCTGATTATCATTTCCAGCCACAGATTATCGTCTTCAATGTGACGCTCAGGTTCAAAAATTGTTCCATCAAAGCTGTGGATAGAAAGATTTAGGGTAAACAAGTTTCACTCATCGGTTCATTTACTCATGGAAATATGTGCGGCGATTTGAAGATTTTCACTTAAAGAAGGAAAAATATTTTCCAGTATTCTCCATGCCTCTGCAAACATAGAATTTGTAAGTTAACTTTGAGAACAGTTTTTCCCTCTCAAAATACAAATTCTATAAAAACGTTGCACCCAAAGTTGAGAAAGGTATTTTCCAGTCAGATAGAAAGAAACAAAAAAAAATAGCTTGAAACTAATTTACAGTATATGAAAACAATAATATATTCCGTAGAGCAAAGATGTCAAAAACAGTCCCGAAAGGAAACGGTCGTGCAGATTTTGGATGTTTCCTGCTGCAGCACAGATTCGGACTGACGGGTCGTCATGTTTTGGAAGAATTTAAAGAGAAGATGAGGGGAGGAATTAATTTGAATCGGGTGAGTTGGATCAGGGAGACATCTAAAACCTGTAGGATTCCAGGACCAGAGCTGAACAGAACCTGCTTTACAGCTTCAAAATGAGCTTCAGGTTTTGTGTTAATTTATTTATAATAAGATTTGTTTCAACAGCAGTATTTGAAAGCATGGTGAAGATATGTGGCTGTAACAAACTTGACTGTGCTGTGTTTACGTCAAATTTTTTACATATTGCCTGAATAAAACTACCCAAAGTTCAATACCAAAAGTATTCAGATACCTCAAAATTCATTAGGAAATCAGCTGTGTTTGGTTAATTTATTATTGGTATGTAAAAAATCATGTGTCTTATGATCAATTTTTTACCTGTTTGAGATTTGTTCAATCTTTATTAATCTTAATTAATTTGGAAACTTAGAAAGGTTGCCTTTAAGGTCAGTTTAAGCACTTATATAATTTGCTAACTGGACTGGATTGATTATTTAATTTTTCTTAATGATATTGTGAAGTCCAGCCCTCTGCAGTTTGCAGTGCGCTTGCTTCCTGATGCAGAAGAACAACTGAACATCTTGTTTAAGTGTCTTGTTGAAATGTTCACCTGATAGACTTGTGACTGTAATTGAGCATCGTTTGCCACGGAATTCACATGCAGACCTTGACATGATTGCGAAGAATTAACTTGTCAGGTGCTCCTGGTTCAGGTGACTAAAACTTGCTCCACAGTCTCTTTAATTGGTGTGTGTCGGTCTAATGTGTCCTCAGTCACATTGCAACACGACGTTGCAGCAACGCAGGTCTCCAAGGCAAGCAATTAGATCGGAAGTGACGGCACAAAATATCAGGATTGCTTTTACACAAAAGGCACATTTATCAAATTGGGAGTAGAGGGGAAAGAGCTGCGTCTTTTTCTACCACTGCGCTTATTTCAGTCACTTCACTTTACTCACAAAGCTAATGCTCCCTGACGATTCTCAGTCTCAGACTACCACAGTTGTCACTTTCATTTTCTTAGGTGCTAATATTATATCTGATATGTACCTATACGTTTTTAATGTTGACTACAAGTGTGATATTTCTCACTAATTTTCTAAATGCACCCCCACAACCTACCTTCAGAGGAGCAGTTTCTCTTGAAACAATTAATTAAATGTTTAAAATTACACTGACATGAATGTTTTCATTGCATCTCATCAGTGCATTGTTATCCATTGTTAATGATTCTTGCAGAAAAAAAACTGACCTGCTGCCACAAATAACTGCATGACTGAACGAAGGCATGTTTTCACTAACATACAAAGTTGTGCTTGAAGTAAAATGATAATTTCTTGAGTCTTTATACAAGAAAGCTGATTACATGAAACACACATGCTTTACTTCCTGAAGAAATTACTGGGGGCTACCAATGGGTGGTGCTAACCACAAACTGAATCAATCCTCCGTTGTATCCACACATTTAATACTGAAATATCGTCACTTACAGAATATGGTAACACTAAAATATATATTTATTCCAGGCAAATGTGCACTTTTATACATACTGTGTGATATTATTCTGTGTGATTTAATGACGCAGATTTAGCTCATTCCCTTATGAACTCAAACACAATGCATCCTTTTTTCTCACTTATTGACCGGTCTGGGGGTCAATGACTGTGCAGATGACAACTCAGTTGTTATTAATGGCCACTGCGTTCCAATATCTCCGTATCTGTGCTGGGAAAATGGTCTGTAGCCTGCCCACACTCCTTCCCCCACACTGGGCTCCAGCTGTCTGGCTCCACTGTGTAAAAAGATCCAGGCTTGTCTCTCTTCTTTATCCTCTCATAACCTCTTAAAACCAAGGAGAGGCAGAGAAAATCAATAATAAAAATGCTTCTAGAAGTTCCCAAGTAGTTGATAAATGTTTCTTTGAATAATTTACAATAAAACAGATTTAATAGAAATTGTTCGAGCAGATAAAGGCTACAGTTCAGATACAACTAAGTTACATGTACAATTATTTTAAGTGACGACCTTTGACATTTTTTTTTTTACAGCAGGAAAAGCACATTGTAATAATACATAAGAATTATACAGTTTGCTTTCTATGAATTTTCCCTGTATTGTGCATGATGGCTGACTGAAATGCCTTTATCTGCAGGTGACATCTATATTCATACAAAAGATTGTTTTTCCCATGAAACCAAGCAGTGTTTCTGAGTTATGAGGAAAAATAAACAAAAAGTTTTACTCTTCACTAGTCATCACTGACAAGGTCGTTTGGACCGTTTTTTTCTGTAAGTGCAGAAAAGCAAAGAAATTAGGGCAGCATCTGATTGTGTGTCCTGGATAAAGAAGCATGACTGGTGAAGTAGGAGGAGGGCCTTCAGCTTCCCACTGTCTGCTTATTGGAGAGCTGTCATCTGTGGCAAAACTTCAGCCAGCCATTTCATTTTCTCCGTGCTCACAGTTCAGCCTTTTCTTCCCACTTGTATTTCCTCCAATCATCTGTAACCGCTGCATCGTTATTTACATAACTCCTTTCCTTTCCGACTTTTTAGGTCCCTGTTGGCACTCGCTGCTTTTATCAATCATAAACCATGTATGGAATTCCTTTGAGTTTATATTTATACATATATAATATGTTTAAATTCTCCTCTCATGCAGATATATTGGTGAATTTCCTTGGTACGTTGTTTTTTCTGTGCCCAGCAAGAAGCCCAAGCAGTGAGCTATACAAGCATAAATCAAGACATCAAAGAGTTTGGAAACTCGTTTTGATCCAATATTCAGTGTACACAAGTATAATGTGAAAAATGTAATGCTAAAGTGCACAAACACTGTGAGGTATGTTGTGTCAAGCAAAGGAACAAAAAATGACATGCACATTCATGCTCTGGTGAACTGAAAAGGAAAAAAGGGTGCGTTTTGTTTTAGGTTGATTAATTTGCTAGTTACATGCATTAAACCTTGACTTTTCAACTTCGTTGCTAAACAATGTAATTTCTCCCCAAGGTGAACTTTTTTTGTACACACACACACACTCATTGGTTTTCTGTATTTTGTCATATTGAACCAAACTATACTAGTCTATTATAAGTCAGGGACAGAATCAGTATTTGCAGACAGTTTGAGTGCTTGGAAACTATAGTTTCTGACATAAGAAAAACCTACTGATGTCTTCATAAAGAAATATTAGTTGATGGAAATAAGTTTAAGTTGAAGTTCTACTTGTTCCAGTTGAAAGCTAAACATAATTATATCAACCTTTTAGTGAAGTATATAAAAATATATCATATCGCTCTTTTCTCTTTCATTCATGCTCAGTTTCTTTGATCTATCCCAAATCACTCAATGGTAGTGATCTCCTTTTTCAGTCCCTCCGTTACTCGCATTGTCTCGTGTCAGTGTTTGTGGATTTTATGTCTCACTACTCTTTCCTTCCCGTCGGATCCTCTCCCGCTGTCACACCTTACTTGAACGCTCCATCAGTGTTTATTCTAGCTGACCCTCATCGTGTTGCTGTTCGCCCTCACTTTTTCAATCTTCAAAGTCCCTATCCCTCTGCATCCTCCTCACTCCTGTCTCTTTCACCCCCTCTATCCGTCTCCTTCCCCGGATGGGTTCCGGCTGCTGAGCTGGTGGGGCTGGTGGCCAGCATGACGGCTCGGCTGTCTGGTGTCGCGTGCGATCAGGGCGGACGTCGCGCGACGAGGACGATCGGAGCTGAGCGCCTCCGCCTCACCGCGGGTCACCTTTCACGGGCAATTAGTGTCGGAGTGGAGGCGCGCTTGCCGCTTGTCGGCCCCGCTTATTGTGAAGATCAGCGGCAATCAGTCTCCACACTCCACTCTGCTCTCCTTCCCCCTTTGCTGCTTTCACATCTCTGCTTCCAGCCCTCACTCTCTCTTCCCCCTGTCTTTCTTTGTTGCCGCTCGATCTCTCTGAGTTTTCCCCTGATGTACTTTTGCAGCTCTCAGGCTAAGTGCTGCTGTCTGGCAATATGTTATCCGACTGCTCAGCTCTCTCTTCATTACACACACTTTTCCTTATTTGCCATTTTGAATTGAACTAAAGTCATAATGCTATGAAGATACTCCACAACCCAGTGTGACTTCTTCCCCAAGTCAGTGGGCTGCTGGATAAGTTATTTTTCTTTAATACTTAGTTGGATGTTTCCTTTTCTTTTATGTTCAGGAGATTTGGGGTTTTGACTTCCACATAATCAATTTGAACATTTTTCAGAAAAGGTTTATCTTATCACCAAATCTGTCATCACCCTGATGTTTTTCTTTCTTTCTGTAAATTCAAAGATTGTATCTGCTCCCTTGGACGTCAGTAGGCAGTATTACCAACATGAATTTTGCTACCAAAACTAACCAATTACATAGAATTTGTCAATGTCTTTGTTGGAATTAGAAGAGATCTGCAAAATTCTTTTAGAATGTTAATTGACACGCTGTGTTGGTAAAATGGAGCCATTTACAAAGGTTTGTCAACCCTTCTTGGTCTGGTCTTCTTATACGTAAAAAGAAGTCTAAATAGATCTCGATCTTTTGCCGCTGGCCGTGGTTGGTCTATCGAGGTCAATTTCAAGTTAACTTGCCAAAAGCCTTGTCGAGGCGAAAAAGAGAAAAATCTTGTCACTATCAAACATCAGCTCTGTGTTTACTGTTTGTCTATACTTGTCAATATTGTCTATGGATTTATGCAAACAAAGAGATAATATTTAATGACATTGTTATGAAGAAATTATGAGAAAGAAGATCCTGACAATATCCACACGTGTTGAAATATTAACTTGGAGGCAAAGTGGCCTCAAATCTAAAGTTATACTGTATTTACTAGAATATATTATTCTTTTTTTTTTAAATCAGCTCATACTTAACTAGCTCTTAGAATTAGGTAAATACAAACGTAGATGAACAAAATCACATAATACATTTCATTTATTTCACAGAAACTGAGACAAAAAAACCCCCAAAGCACCATGTGGAAAGCTAATCACATTTTCACTGATTCCAGGAATTAAGAAGCTAATTAACAGCCAGGTGCTGCTAATCAAATACAGTTGATTAACTGACCATCAGCAAGTGTGAACACCTCTATAGAAGCGGACATTTTGCCAAGTTTGCTGGTCTGGAGCATTCAGATGTGTTAACCTATTACCAAGGAGGAAAGCCTTCAGCATTCAGTCTGGGAAGAATTATAAGGCCATGTCGAACCATGGAGTCCACCATTCAACAGTAGAAATATTCAACATAATTGCTAATCTACTCCGGGGCGGGTGAAGTTCACCCCAAGGTATTTCTCCGTTTTCTCCATCAAGTGACGGATGCACAAGGAGCCTGAAAATTTACTATTTACGCACGTAATTAATGCAGAAGAAAAACGAAACTGTCTGTGCGTCTGAGTATTCGTCATGCATCGATTTCGTGGAAGTTGCATCTGAATTCACCAGTAACCTTTAACAATGACCAAAGTGGTAATGTCTGTCCATAGCACACAGTAACATGTAGGGGTGGTGAAAAGAATCGTTTTAATCAGAATCGAGATTCTTGTTCATGAAGATTCAGAATTGCTTCAAAATTTCCAAGAATAGATTTTTTAAAAGCCTAAGACATGTTAAACTTTGCCAGGTTAGCTAAGTTTAAACCGTTTTTTGATGAAAATGATCAGTTTTCTTTCGACTAATGAAACAATTCCACAGAGCTGCTTCGGGCTTATATAGGAACAGAGTTAATCAACACTTTTTGTTACTAAAAGAGGATTGAATGTGAATTAAGATTGGTTTGAATCGATACAGAATCAAATCGTTACCCCAACAATCGAAATCGAATTGATTCGTGACTTGCTGCAAGATTCACACCCCTAGTTACATGTAGTCACAGTTTATTTATGAAAACAAACTCAGCATAGCTGCACAAATGCTTCATATATCAAGCAGAGTGGTGAAAGGACGGTGATTGGGGTTGTTTTTCAGCCACATGACCTGAGCAACTAGCATGTTTTGGTGTACAAAGGAATCAAGGTTGAGTCAAAGCATTCTAGAGTAAAATCTGTGGCTTTTAGTTCACCATAGAAACTGATCATAGAGAAAACGATTGATTTTAAGTTGCTGCTGCTAAATGTTTTTTAAACACTATCGAATGATGGAGTGTATGCATCATTTCATGCACTACATCTGTATTTTGGCTTTTTTTCATCCTAAATGAGTTGATTGCATGCCACAGTCACAAGTGTGCACACTGCAGGGGTTTGGTTTGTTCAGTGATAACAGTTAAAGTAAATGTGATTCTTAATATACTCTGTGCCCTCCATACATGCATGATCCCATGAATTCGTAATGCTCATTCCTGCCATGTTGAAACGCCCACTTTCCTACATTCAGCTTTAAACATACGAGGGAAAAATCAAGAAAAAGGACAGGCTCATTTGCATATGGGGGCTTCATTAGATAAAGCTAAGGACAGCAAAGAGTGCATCTTGAGCCACAGTGATGAATAGCTGCTGCATCACGAAGTCGTCTCACAGTAGTCTCATCGTAACCCTCATTTGCATCAGTACCTGCTTTTTATATATTTATTAAGTTGTTTAATGGTAGACTTTTACTGTTATTCCTGCATCCTCCTGAGGAACCACTGTTGGTACTCTGCAATTTAAATGGGCCACTTTTGATGGTTTTAGAGTCGGTGAAGAAAAGAGTTGCAACAAGAATGCCAATTAGTATAACAAATGTCAGGAAAATGTGTTAATTTGTTGTTGTTTTTTTGTATTGTTTTAGGGAAATGGAACACTGAATAAAGCATAAGCTTAAATTCAATGACAGGAGCCATTTCCTCTTAAACATTTTTTGCTACATTTAATGCACATTGATGCACATAATAATTACTCATTGACTGAACACTAAATGAGTTAAAAATTGAGGCTAGATAGTCTTTCGTACTCGAGCCAGTAACTTGTTTGTCAACATTAAAAGGCTTGTGGAAACTGCTAAAGACACATGAGTTGAAGTGCTGTGACTGAACTTGAAATGCCCTGCACATTGAGAAATGGCAGTTAACGCCTAATATCTGACCAAGCATCTATATTCGATGGGTTGTTTGTTTCTCACTCTAAAATCAACAAGCCAAAATGATAATCCACAAATAATGATCAAGGTGCAGTTATGTTCATCTTTTATATATGGATCAGATGTTGAACATCAGACATTTTACTGTTTTCACAACAAAACAGTTCATCTTTTAAAACATGGCAGCACCTTGTCTTGGATGTGAGATGTGTCATTCATGAACAAGCCAGCCTTGAGAGCCAATTCTTGGAATGAGAAGAGGCGACTCCCATCAGATAGACCTGAATCTTCTGCTGCTTCTGCTGTGAAGGTGTCAAAAATTGCAGTTCACCCCTCAGCGGCTGGCTCGCTGGCTCCAAAAGAGAGTCATTCCCCACAGTCCTCCATGTTAAAAAGGCTTCACAGCTTATGACCTGCCAGATGGTGATCCAGAACAATCTCAAAGCCATCCAGAAGTAATTTGCTATGGCCTCTCTAAACTCCTCCCACTTCACGTTTTTTGGTCAGTGACTGCAGAGGCCTTAGCCTGCTGATACCTGTCAGCTGCCTCCAGAGTCTCACAGGTCAAAACGTCCCAATAGGACTCCCTCTTCAACTTGATGGCATCCCATACTGCCAAAGTCCACAAACTAGTCGGTGGAGTACTTCCGCAACAGGCACCAACAACTTTATGGTCACAGCTCTGACTGACTGCTACCTTAACAATGGAGGCGCACAACCGAGCCCACTCGGACTCAATGTCCCCCAACTGACTCTAGACATGGTTGAAGCTCTGCGGGAGCTATCCAACACTCTCCAAGGACTCCAGAAAGGATTGGTATGCCAAACAGCTTTTTCCGTGCCTAAGCACAAACAACAGTCAGGACTTATCTACCCACCTGAGGGTGGAGGGAGGCAATCCTCTCGCCTACTGGGGTAAACCCCCAAATATGGCCAAAATGTGCCTCACCTGCTTGATGCTTTTTACTGGGAGAAACTCCAGAATGGAATGGGGTCCAGCCCTTTTCGAGGACTCTGATTCCAAAGCCTAAGTTGTGCAACAAGGTAAACATTGAGGTGACTATTTCTAGCCAGGACTGCTCAACCCCTCGCACCAACTCGCCCCCCACCCCAGAGGTGGTGAGCCCACAATAGGCAATTGATATACCGTTTTATAAAATATTAAGATGTCTCGCTTCAAACATTTGATATGTTTTCTATTTTCTGCTTTGAATAAAAATTCTTTGTTAGGAACTTTGCAGATCATTATATTCTGTTTTATTTACATTTCGCAGCACCCCAACATTTAAGATGTTGGGTTTGTTATTTCTAAAGTTTACTTGCGTACTTGCATTTTCCACATCAATTTGAGGGGAAAAAAGTGTCGCTGGCACGGTGTATGTTGTGGATCACTGTTATGTGACATCCTGTCACATGTTGCATTGACACAATCTAGTCTGTAAAAATCAGGAAAAGCTCAATTATCACCTCAAAACTCTTCTGACTCTCTCTCTTTGGTAAAAATGTTACTAAATACAGAACATTGAGGGGAAAAGTTTAAAATACATCATGAAAGCGCAACATCTCTCACTCACTCTTACAGGTGATCGGTGATGATATCAACTTTGACAAGAATTTTTTACATTTGGGGTTTTATGTCTGCTTTTTCTTTTAAAAATTAATCTGCACTCCAGGAAAACATAAACAGTAAACATACTAAATAAATCATATTTTTCTTTCTCCATCCCTCACTGCTCCTTTTTTCCCCCCTCCTCTCTTTTTAATTTTTTTTTTCTAAACGGACCCATGGGCGGTTGCATCTCCCAGGCCTCATGCCATGCTGTCTTTTGAACACAAACCTGTGCGGACGGGCCTTGAACGGTTGTTTCATCTAGTCATCCAGGGCCTGACGAGATTTGACTGGTCCAGTCCCAAGTGAGTCCTGCATCTCAGCAGCTAGCCATCAGCCTCCATAAACAAGCAAAGCCCAAACATCGTCAGATGTTGGCTCGGATATAAACGTTAGTTGTTTTGGGAGGTGGGTGGGAACGGAGGGTGAAATAAACACACAAAACACAAAAAAAAGGAAAAAAGAAATCTGAAGTTCATGAAGTGAAACTAAAAAGAAACAAACAAAAACATCTCAAGAGGGTTGATTTTTGCTTTTTTTAGAAAGAAGTCCTGCTGATGGCTCAAACACTGATGCATTATAACACCCCTCTTCAGCAGTTTAACTGTTCCAAGATTTGACTCCCACCACATACAGTAGGGATTCTGCTGTGCAGAAATCTATCTATCATTTATCATGGGCACATATAAAAGAACTTGATAAACCTGCCAAACATTTGGTCCAAGTTTTTATTTTCATAATATTCTGAATATTGACACAAACAGCTGAATGCATTTAGCTGTACTGCAGTTAATTTGACTTTACTGAGGGCTACTGCATGTTGTCACCTTCACAAATCAGTGGGCAGTATGGTTACAGGTAACTAAACATGGTAGGCTATTATTAATATTATGGTGGCAGTACTGTAGCTCAGGAGGTAGGGCAGTTGTATGCCAACTGAAAAGTTGGTGGTTCAATTCCTGGCTCCCTGGCTTCGTGTCAAGACACTGAACTCCATCTTGCCTCCCTATGTTCCTATTGGAGGTATGTGTGTAGAAGCATTCAGTATGATACAGTACAGGTGATGTGTGAATGGATCAACAAGCTATTCAGCATCAAACTGAGTTGAGTGGTCATGTGACTAGAAAAGCACTATACAAGTACAGTCCACTAATCGGGAGTTTATTAATTGCTAATCAGATTTTTAAAAATCCTGCATAAAAAGCATTCAAGGATAAATACGCAGTGATGTAAAAAAAGACTTAAAATTAGGGTTTTGATGATGTGAGATGTGTTTATATATGCTGCATTCTGTCCATCCTCAATTATAACGTCTCTCAGCTTCATAAGTAAGTATGTACTTTGCTCATTCTGATACAACTTAGTCTGAACTTTGAAGCACACAGACTCAAAACACAATCATTCAGGTTTCACATCAGTGCAGCAAAAACAAAGAATTAAGCTCAAGCAAGTGTTCAGGACTGCAAGGCTTTTTCCTAACAAAGTGTTAGAGAAAATCCCAAGAGCTTGCAGGAAGGGCTTTCATTTCTATTCCCAGGCGCTGATTTATGTGATTTTTGAGGAAGTTTTGCTAAGCGGGCTAATGAGAGGCACAGGGCTGTTGAATGATTTAGTGGGGAGATGGAGCACATACTGAGGGAAGGTCTAAAGACAAATTCCTTTTTTACACTCTAATTGGTGAGAGGAATAAGGAAGGAGGTTTTGCAATAAAAAAATGACAATTAAAGTGGGTTGCTTACTCTGCTTGTACTGTATGTTTCGCAATTAGACAAAAACTGGCAACAGGGAATCATGTCATGTCTTTAAAATCTAAGTTATTTATGGTGATAAGAACTCAGAGCTGTTAAAGTTTAGATTTCTGCGTATGGACTAAAGCAGCATGACTATGAAACAACATTTCAGCTTGTCAACAGTGATTAATGATTATATCGCTGTTTGTCATTGTGGTTGGGGATGGAATATAGAGCACTGGCTATCTTCAGCACTGGAGGTCTGTCACATTATGTCTATAGATCCATCCTTGCAGTGGGCTCTTGGGTTTATTTAATATTTGAAAAGATCATAGTCAGTTTTATGGTATTTATTTTTTATGAGGCAAAAAGTGAGAGAAATGTGTTGCCATGAAATGATCTTGTGGACTAGAAAAGGGTGATCTGACACAGAACAAGCCTGATGAAAAGTGAATGGACTTCTGCTGGTGGAAGATGGATGGAAACCTTTTAAGTCAATGCCCGTTAACCGGTTTCATGTCCTTCCTCGTGCAACTTCTCCGCTGTGCATCATGTAGTCTCTCATTTAACCCCGGGCAAATTCTTGCTATATGATCTATTATCACATCCAAGCAGATCGTTTTCCATCTGTGGTAATTGGCATTGAAATGGCTTATCAATGCCACGATCTTAGCGTCTGCAGGGATTCATTTTGATGAACTGGAATGTTGTTAAAACCTTTAATTTTGTTTAAATTAAATTTGAATTTTTTTAATACATTGTGTTTAAAAAAAATGTTGAGGGAAGTTTTACTTCTTCGTACCCCTTTTCAGACATATCAATGGAGTGTATATGTGTATGTATATGTACATGTGTATATAGGCACGTAAATTTGATCGAAAAAGGATTTTCTCCTTTTTCAGTTTTGTATAGATTATGTTTCGGATAATGATTATGACATGTCTGGAATAAATTATATCAATAAAAAAATAATTGCTGAAAATATGTAAAGATTGAGAACTCTGGAGGTAGATGACTTGCCAAATGTGTTTTTTCCTTTTGTCTTCCTGACTACTGTCTTTAAGTATAATAAGCACGTCAAAAGGAAATGAAGTATTTAACGTTACATTTTCTGCAGATATGTTTTCTTTTCACTAACAAATTTTCTATAAAATATCTTTTAGCAGCTGATTTATCTAAATCCTAGTTCAAGAGCCTACATCTGACCAAAATGTCCATGTCATTACCCCTTCCTTTGGCCTTCAGCACAATCGGAAAACTGCACGAGAGAACATGGTCTACTCCTTGAAGGTGTGCTGAAAATCGCATGGTGAAAATATGAACACATTGACCCTTTTTTTTTATGTGAGGACTATATGGATCACATTTCTCTTTAACACTGTAAATTTTGGACAATTTATTTATTGCAGTTTTAGCGGTGCCCTGCACATGAGAGAGGTTTTTATGTCCCACAGGCAAATTTGTCTCTGTTGAAAAATATTTGAATTGCATTTTGAAAAGGACACAGACTAAAGCAGTTAATGGTCTAAATACTGTGTTTAGCAGCAGATTTGCTGTTTGTAAGTTCCAATATTTGATGTATGACTGTAAAGAGAAATATGATCGTATTCTTTAAAATGTATTCATATTGATATCTGTCGAAATGATGTACAGATAGAAGAAACGGAAGTGGTCTTTCAGTTATAATGGGTAGTGTATGAAATGAGGGTTACTCCCTAAGCAGGTGTTGATTATAAGTGGATTTGCTGTTCTTGTAAATACAAACTTTGACCCCTTACAAGTGTAGCGGAAGGAGTATAAAGCTCATGTTTATTCAGCATGTGTAACAGCCCCTGAGACAAATCACACTCAAGTGTGGCTGTCCCCTCTGGAGACTGAGAGAACCACCTAAAGGTTTGGAGCTAAATATGGAAATTGCACGACATGCTCCAACATGCATATTCGCCATTATGCAGTTCTTCATATAAAAGAGCTCCTCGGTAACGTTAGCCAATGCTCCTCCTAATAATAATATTTTGTATCAACCTTAAGCTGTTGTTATGTGAGACATTAATATAAATAAAGCTGAGATGTGTTTTTTTTCTCAATTTCATGCTTTTCCATTTTGTATGGATGCCTGTGGACTGACTGAAAGCTGTGATGGTGTGTTGTGCTTGCATGCCACACTGCTGTTTACTCAGGTCTGCTTAGCTGTGGCTGAAGTTGTCACTGTTAATACGAGCATGTATTCAATCATCCTGTCGGCTTCTGAGAGGTCCGTGACTGACAGATATAAGAGGCAGCTGAACTGGAGGCTAAACTCAAGGAAAGCTCTTTCTTTCCTGTGAACGTAAGATCTCAGACAGATGGGTGTTAGCGGCCGCAAGTTAGACAACACCGTCTGGTCCAGTAATCGCATTGACAGTGATCAACAAAGAAGTGTTGTTTTGTTTTTTTTATTGTCTTCCTGCAGTCTCATAGATCAACTGCTCTTTTTTTCCCGTGCATTTGTCAAATGTTTTCTGCTGGTTTTTTTGTGTGAAGCTGTTGTAAATGAGATTTCCCAAAGAGCTGTGTTCACAGAGAAGCACTCAAAGTGATATTGACATGTTGTCAAGCTGGTGCCTCTCTCTGAGGACATCTTGGGTTGTTGACGGGCCTGAGCTGCGATCATGATTCTCCCCCCACCCCTTTCTGCTGTTGAGTAATTTCAGACTCAACAGCAGTCTCTCCAAGAAATGATTTGTTTCTCCTATTTTTAGTCTAAACTGTAATCTTCCTCATCTTCCTCAGTAAAGTCAGTCAGAAGTTGTCTAGAAACACCTGCTATGAGGTTCCTTGGAGATCACTTGTCTGAAATGTGGTCAGGTGAGGGTTTCCTGAATGAGCTGAAAAAAATATAATCCTGACGAGGGATTAAAAGGTACAGAAAGTGAGACATGTTGAGAAATTTGACTGAGAGACTGTTGAATGTTGTCATGCTGCTCACTTTTTTCCTGTTTTTGTTGGTTGAAAGTATCCTCCATTGTTCTGTGGTACAAAAACGCAGAGTCTAAATGTATGTCAAAAGAAAAATTGTGTTCATGCATTAGGTCAAAATAAAAGTGTCTACAGTTCTTATGCATCTGATGCTGGAAACGTCAGGTCCATGGTGGATCTCCACTAATGGGCAGTGCTGAGTTCATAGTTAATTCCAGCGATCTAACGTCACTTTCAGGCAGCCGTTGGTAGTGGTAGTGCAACGCTGTAAAATTATTTCTAACCACCATTTTCGCCCTGAACACTTCGACAGCATTATTTCAAGTTTGTGCAATTCTAAAGTTGTCATCTTCGTCTGCATTCTTCAGCATTTTTTTCCTTCCCGGTCTTCTTCTCTGGTTTGTTTCTCCTCAGCACTGTTGTCTCTGGCGGTATTGCTCTGTTTTTTGTGTCAATTGACTATTGTGCAAGGACCCTGAAAACGGACGAAATTCCATTCGTCACCGATGCAGAAGTCGGATGAAACTGTCCATCCATCCGTCTATCTGTCTTCCTAATCGAGCATAAATTGGCCTTTATTCTTTTGGTTTATTGCTGTTTACAACCAACACACTAAACCATGAGCAAATGATGAGTTGTACATTCTACACACAAACACAGACATTCTAAACTCAGCATGAAGCATAAATACAATTAAAACTGCGTACATCCTTTTGCTCTGATGAGCTTTGTTATGCAATTAAGTTTTACCAAACCGTTTTCACAATATAAACAAAGTGGTGAGACTAAACCAAACCTAAATTAAGAGCTTAAAACTGTAAAGCTCTGTTGCAGATTTCCTGAGTGCTGAATGAATCAATTACCTCGCGTGCAAGTGACAACACCTGATGTTAATTAACATTTCTAATATCCACAGGTGCATGCTGGGATGTATCTGTTAAGTCTAAAACATTGTGATGCGTTCCTGTGTTCTGGTCTTACAAGCCAATCCTTTGATAGCAAAGTAGGAATATAAAAAGACATATTGCCTCCATGTTGCAACTGCCCTCAGGATGAAGATGCACAGTCAGAGCCCTGCAAGGTTGAATGGTTGAGGTCATCAGGCAGCTGTGTGACATATTGTTCTGATATTTGGCTGTTTGGGCACCTTGTGGGCTTTCACTCCCTCATCTACTCATCCCCGTTGCAAAACATATGAGGCCATACTAGCTGAGATGAGGAGCTCATGGCTGTTGACCATAAAAAGAGCATCAGAGCAATGAGCCACGAAGACGGGAAGGGCAAGAGGAAGAATGGTGTCGAATGCGGAGGTGGATAAAGACGGGATAAAAGAGGGCAGTGAAAAGATGCTGGTTGATGACTTAGATGAAAATGAGGAAGACTGATTAGAGGAATAAAGGTAAAACACGAAGAAAAAAAAATCAAAAGAACGAGGCAGAGGAAGGCAGAGGAGGAGAGGGAGGATGCACTTGGGCCAAATGGGAGCTACACGGTTCCAGCTGTGACCATAAAACAGCAGGTGGATGCTATCATTAGGTCTGGCAGATAAAGCAGGAATTCTGAAGTCCCTGCTCTCTCTTTGTGTCTCTGTTGGCCCCGGCACTCATCTACTGTAGAATCAAACAGTGATGGCATGACATAAAACATGACACGGAAAAGAAAAAAGCAATTCAGTTTAAAGATGATAGGAATGTGTAGCATTCACTGCACCTCAGAATACTACAAATAATCCTGTTTTTAAAAAAAAGTACAAATGATTAAAGAACAGGAAATTAACCAGTCACATTTATTTCAATGACTGATTCAGTTAGTCACTGAAAAAAAAACAATTAGTTTTGTTCTGTACCATAAGACCTTTATTGATCATTTCTGAAATTAATACAGTATAAACTAATACTAACTAATACATGTAGCCTACTTCAATGATGTTTCCATACAGCAAAGGTATCCTTAATAATATGCAAAAAAGCAGTTTTTCCCTCAGCTTTTGTTAATTTAAAAAGGACTGCTGTAAGACATAATCATCTGAAATGTTTGCAAGATGATCCAAAACGTGTTCTTTTTTTCTTTTCCTCTTTTTTTCCCCCTGTGCACTATGAGCTAGAGCAAGACTTTGGAATTTAGCTAGGAGTGCACCTAAGAGCTGTCATCTGGGATAATAGTTTGATGGCATATGAGAGCTGCCATCGGAGCACCCTCCAGGTGCCCTCAGGGCTAAATGGATGGGTGCAACATGTAACTTTCAGATGTTACTTCCTTATTCTGATTTGTTTTCACTTGCTGGGTTATTTCCTGGTTTATCAGGCATGTCTCAATTATAACGTCTCTTTCCTGCTTTCTCACTGTGTTCAGGAATTGTTGAAATGCTGTCAATTCCTTTTTTTTTGTCATTGAGTTGATTGTTGTCTATCATTGGTTTCTATTCAAAAATAGTTAAATAAAGAGATCTGTCATTATAAAATAAATAAACAAACAAATTAATCTGAACCTTCATACTCCAAGTGTATAAATTACATAAATTGTAACATTATATGCTTTTTATAAAAACCTTGCACAGAAATTAAAAAAAATTTTGTTTAGTTGATTATTTGTTGTAACAACGCTTCTTAGTAATACATGTTGTTCTGTTGGAAAGCATGTTTCTGTTTTAAATGGAGCTACCGTTGTAAGGAATATGCATTTAGGGTGAGCCGCAAAGTTGAGTGTGTAGGTGGCACCCATTAGAAACTTGCAGATCTTTATTCAGCTTTGCTGATAGCTGTAGGATTATTTCAGGAAATGTTATTTTAGCTAAACTTTTTTACTTTACTTTAAGATAAATTCTAAGTTTTATTGTTAACTCTTGTTTCTCTTTGATGAGCTAGATAGGTATGTGTTCAATTAACCATTTAGACAGTAGAAAGTTAAGTTGAAATGTAGTCAATCAGCGCAAACAACCACTCACTGAGAATCGCTGTGATGTGGCTGATCTCTCTGATTTTGTTGTTTTGACTGCAACAGCTCATGATGCATCTTTTGAGTTTTTGATTGGTCTTTAGCTGCAGTTCAGGCTTTTTTCCCTCTGTGGCCTCAGCAGGGAGCGAAGTGGTATGTGGAAGCATGTCATCCCCTGATTTCCTTTTAAAAAGCCGACCCTGATGCTTTTAAATGCATCATCAAGGCAATGGGCTGTCCAAGTCGGTTACAAGTTAACCAAATAAACACTGACAATGAAATTAATAATGCATATTGTTTGCGAATGCCTCAGCTGGATGATTTGACTGATGTATGCAAAGATGGTAATTTATTGAAAGTAAATTCATGTAATTGTGCAGCAGAACTTGATGAAGCAAAAGAAGGTGTCAGCACGGCTTCCATCATCATCAGAAGAAAGAAATCATTAAAGAGCAAAAACAAATCCAACTTCAAAGGACGGTGCAGAACAAACACTTATTTTATGGATGTGTTTCATTTAGACCAAAGTTCAGAAAGGCTGTTATGGTAAATATGTCAGATTTGTTGCTGGTTGTTTGTGGATGTGATAGTTTTGGTTTATTTATTTTTCTCACAGTCCACAGGGATGCAAAACACTCACTCTGCGCATATCAAAGGTAATCAGTGTAAATCTGATTTGAAGATCAGGGGGAACAAGAGCCAAAATGTAGTTGTCATTGTCGAGACAGATTTCTGCAGGAAGAAGCTCAAGCAGCAAGACATTTGCAGCGCCCAACTTGGTAAAAATAGTTTATGACTAGACTGTCTGTTTAAGAATTATGATGTCAACAAAGTGACACGGTGAAGAAATTATGGACTTTGCTGACTGGTTTCAGGGAGCACGAGTACTGCTGTGCTTTCAGTCAGAAAAGGGAGGCTTTACAGTAATATACGAAGGAAATACAGTATATACAGCAACGGTTTCATATTAATTTATGTACTCCACATTTCAAGAGCTTCAGTAATATAATTTAAGCCAGTTCTGCTGATCTATGTGGCTGTTAGAAATCACACTCCACTCCTTTTTTCTTTTTTTTTTTTTTTTTTTTTTTT
>JAVQJG010046940.1:0-11586 GCA_036024015.1 Craterocephalus amniculus
TAACACTCTGGAACACTTTCTTGATGTTCATCATGTAGCCGGAGATATCGGGAGTTTTTCGTTTTGAGGAAATGCCCATAGAGTAATGTTGAACGGGGCCCGGTCAAAAAAGTCCACAAAAACTTGGCAATATTCCTCCATACTGCTCGTCCAATCTAATCCAATGGTTATCAGTGGGCAACGTCCATAGTTTACTCGGAACGACTTCATTTAGTATATATTATTTAGCATAAACCGTAGCATGTTTTATTGCCTGGATGACATCACCAAAGTATGGTGGCCACAGTAGACCAAACCATACGGGAGTGCTCACAGAGACAGGGGATCTACTTGACAATTTAATCCACTGAACATAAAGTTTGATTGTCCTGGGCCACTCTCAAACTTTCTAACTAAATTGTTCCATTTCGGCTTCCTTGGATAAGAGGCCTGGAGCAGTGAATTGAATGACAGAAGAGGATAGGGAGAAACTTCTGACGAGACTCCTCGGGCACCAGGAAGAGACTGAGATAGGGAGGATACAGGTTGTATTAGTCTGGAGGGGGAATGAATGAAGAGATTAGAGTTTTAAAGAAAGGTGTTCAGACTGGTCTCTTAAAGTAGCAAGCAGGACCACGTGGGCTGGAACGATGACGACTGAATCAATGATGAGGGGTTTGACAGCGTGAGAAAAAGACAAAAGGAAAGCAGAATGAAAAGCCTCATCACGAAGGAATGAGAGCTTCCTTCTTGAATGTACGCAAGTCACTTAATTATACTTCAGGTGTGCCATTGTGTCGGGATTTCTGAGCTGCTCAAAAAGTCCCTGAACACAGTGAATATGAAAAATAGTTTTACCTACACAGTTCACTAAAACGCTTTCTTCAATTTTCGTACATTTTCAGTGTTTCATTAAGATTCGATTTGTGCTGACACAGATGTTATGCTAGCAAGCTAACAATAGGACCAAACACTGGATTAGCAGGCTAACATCATGTGAACATTAGCGGCAAATGCAAACAGCAACAATGGATAAGCAGACAACATGCTAATTCCAATTTCCCAGTCAGAAGAACGTCCCTTGAAAGTGGATGTCCCAACTTTGAAAGTCAAGACTCACATGATCCCACTTCATTAAAGATGGTCCAGATATGACTTCCAAAATTTGAGTCAAATCGAAAGTGCCATAATACAACATTAGCACTAAATGGAAACAGCAAATGTGCAAAGGCTGGTGGTTTTTGGTTTAAAAAAAAAAAAAGATTATAACTGAATAGGATGTAACTTTTGACCTCACAGATAAATTGCTCTTATTGTTCTAACCGTAGCACGTAGCAATTCTGGATGCTATATGACAAAAGAGAGCAGGTGGCCAGTGTAGTCCTGCTTCATTACACCGGAATCAAACTAAACTGATCTACCAGATCTAATCTGCACAATAAATAATTAATTTGATGTGTGTTGAAGCAGGGAAACATGGAATCGAGCACTAGTGCAGCCCTCATTGTACCCAACTAAGTAGCCTTGAACTATATGCTCAGACATGCAGACATATAAAATTAATAATAAATAACTTATATGTATATGTACTACATCTATTTTCAAAGTAAATGCAGCTAATTCAGTTACAGCTTCTATCACCAGTGACTCATTGCGTGGGATTGTCATCTTGTACAGTGCTTGCCTGCAGCACCTGTTGCTCACTGTCTCCAAGTTTAAACAGTAGAGCAGGTACGAAACTGAGGGAAGCCACGTCTGAAATTAAGGATAACCACTGTTTTGGTGCAAAGCCTGTCACACGCCTGGCTTTGTGGAAGTAACTATTGTAAAGAAGAATTAAACCACAACACAAAAACAAAGCACTATACAAGGAACAAGGATTTAAGTTTCAGTGTTCAGCTTGTTTTGCATGACATCAAAACCTAAGACAATTGTTATTTATTCATAGTACAAGTTTCCCTTTGAAAAGGATTTTGCAATGTACTTTTTAGTAAATAAAGTGCAGGAATTCTTTGAGTATGTGAGTGAAATGTTTTGTAGGTTATTATATCTTCATTGTTTTCTTGTCAGAACTTGTAGCTCAGACCCGTGGTGTCCTTTTGCTTGACATTTCAATCATTCATCCAAAAAATATCCTTGTTTGTGGGTAGTACAGGTGGACTTTTCAAAGACATTTCTCAGCTTTTCACACAACTTCTCAGTCGTTCATTTCATGTTTCTGCTCCATGTAATCAGAAACTCCTGGTCCTCCCAGATCTTCCAAAGCAGGTTTGGGCAGTTCTCATGTTTACCTTTCCCGACCCCGCCCCTCTGCTCTGCCACTTCCTGATCACCTTGGCCTGTTAGAGGTGAGCCAGTTCTGAGCTCACACAGGAGCAAGAATTCTCGCATTGGCCCGGGGTTGGAGAATTCCCCAAAGACCAACTGCAGGATACAATATCTCCCCTTGAAGACCGAGCGGCCAATCAGCAGGCTCCTGGACTGGGACAAAGTCCCCCTTCGTGAGTCATTTAACTCTCCCTCCACTCCACCTCCTCTCTGAAGGGTATTGCATTACATCAACTGCCTGACTTTACCTGTCCAGGTGAGCTGCAGTGTTGAAAGTGAACTTCGCCGATGAAGTTATGTAAGTAAATTTCAAGTTTTTTCACAAGCGTCAGTTCTTTTTTGTCTTAAAATACTTGACAGGCTGAAGCTGGTTATTTTCAGGTGAAACTCTGCTGCAGAACAGGTGAATGGTCTGTGTCATTTGCATGACAGTCGTTTACATTGAATCCGTGTGTGTGTGTGTGTGTGTGTGTGTGTGTGTGTGTGTGTGTATTACTCTACCTTTACATTTACATTTAAGCAGGAAACGGGGCAGCGATAACTCCTGATTTTCTGCTACATGTGTGTCCATGTTCTGTACAGTGTGTTCTGAGTCACTCAGCCATTCTGATATTAGAAACACTTCACAGAGCTTCACATCTGCCCACAGCTGTTTGCTCCAGACTGAGGTTTAAGGTCTGGCTCAGACTCACTGTGGAGATCGCTATGAACTAAGACGCAAGCCGTCCTGCACAAACGTACATAAGGGTTTTATAAATTATAGTAGTATATAACACTACTGCTTCCCATGTTTACTCTCTATGGAACAAAATGTGCTAGATTTTAAAACACCAAAAACTGTTCTGTTCTGTAATCTTAATTGATGTGAGATCTGTGAGTGTTGCATATAACAGAAATCTTCATTAGAAATTAAACAGATCAAATATTTTTGCATTTTCAAGCAGAAATATTTTGACTGGATCACATGAATGAGTCATAACAAGGTTACTCATTAACAGGGCATTTATTAATCACTACAATTAACTTTGTAATTATTAACACAAAAAGTTTCAATCACTCCGTGCATCCTGTTACACAGAGTTAGTGTCTGGTGTTTGTGTTTTCCTGTTGTTTCACTTTGCTTTTACAATGCCGGTGTTTGGATGACAAAAAAGCCTTGCAGGAATGTTGCTGTTTCGGGGCAAGTCTGAACAAGACAGAGGATGAGGAGGGAGTCTGTGCTTTGGATTTGAAATACAAACTTGGTGCCTTTAACTCCCCCGTGACAGATTTTACTCTGGGCCCATTGTGATGGAGCTGTTTGTAATAACTGAGTAGCAGCATTATTTTTTTTGTTTATGCTCTAATGACTGATGTGATTTTAAAAAAACGTCCTAGTCTGGTTCCATCTCTATGAAAAGGTTTCCTCTGAATATGACTCAGAGCAGTTTATGGCCATGACAAAGAGACGCCACACCTGCTGCAGGTGTACGCTTTACCAGTTAAAGATACAGTATGTCATTATGTTGAAGCTCAAAACAAACTCTTATTATCATATGGAATCGCTCTGTTTGATGGATCCAGATACTATTTGTTGTCTGTAATTGATCGTAGATGCATTCATGACAACATGCTAACTCAGTGTGGACAGCAGGAATGCTGACACATGCACAGTTATCTCGTCAACGGGTTGTTGTTCTCTGTTAATCATTCAGAAAGGGAGCTGATCTTCCTCAGTCTTGTGTCATTATTAACTTATCAAATCTGCACACAGGAAAGAAACCTGAGAATGAAAAAGAGTAGTGTTTGCATAAAATGTGCAATGAGTGAGGATGAATGTATGGGCTATCTTAAACAAACAACTCTCCCCACTCGCAGCGATTGAAAGGCAAAAGGAGCGGCTTTTAGAGCCAAGCCCAGCCAATATCATGGTCAAAGATGCAAAATGGAGTCTTACTGATATTAGCATAAACGTAAGAAGAATTTTAGAGCCTGAAAGTTTCACTTTTGTATTTGTTGTGGGTGTTGAGATGCCAGCGCTGTCATCGGTGCAACATCAGCAGTATGTCACGGTTTAGTTTCAGGTTCGTCATGAGCAGTGGTCCGACAGGATTTCCGTAGCACAGTCATGCTTTCACCTCTGGGATTAGGAAAAAGCCAGAGAGAGCTGATACTCCTCAGGCGCAGGTGTGTCCTCTGAATATGCCAGTCTGACAAGAGTGTGTGTGGAGGTGTGTATTTGTATTCCTCTCTGCCTGTAGACACATGTATTTACGGGAATGAATTGTTGCGTAACACTCGTTCCAAACTCTGTGTATAATAGTAGTTGGGTTCCAAGGAAATTGGTTTAAATGATACAAAGCTGGAGAGAATCAAACCACTTCTATTTTTTATTTTCTTTAAACCATGTCTTTTTCATATTTCTATCTCCCCCTGGTAAACATGTGCATTCTCTCTCCCTTACTCTCTCTCTTTCTTTCTCTTTCGCTCACATTTTCTCTGTACTTTCTGTGATGAAAGTGCTGGGCTCCATAGATCAGGCCAGACCTCAGACGCAGCAGGTGCCACCGTGTGTGATGAATCAGCCGAGTCACCGCAAGTTCTCAGAGGGAAAGTTCATCTTTGTTAAGACTGCTCAGCCTCCTCTTGTTAGCCTTCCCCTCCCGAACAAACTGAAAATACTTTTTACAACTGCCGCTGGCTAATGATTATATAAAAACTGGCTCTGTTTTGGCAACACTGTTTAGGTCACTTGATCGATTCCTGCTTGCACATGCTCTGATACATAACTGTGTGCCCTACCATGCAGCTATTGCACGTCAAAACGTATCAAACAGGGAAGAAAGTAAAATTGTGTTAGACCATCAATGTGCTGATTTAAAATAGAATAACATTCACATCAATAATTATTACAATAATAATAATGATAACAATAATTATAACAATGATGATAATAATAATAACAACGATGACAATAATAACAATAATAATGATAATAATAATAATAATGATAACAATGATGATAATAATAACTATAATAATAATAATAATAATAATACATTTTAACTGATGGCGCCTTTCAGAAACATTAGTTAAACATAGTTAAGGTCCAATGTTTTGTTATTGGTGTTTTTTTAACGACATATAATGTCTCATTACGCAACCAAGACCCAGTAGAGGGTCCAGAAACAAAGCAAGTGGAGCGCCGACAAGATTGTTGTTGCCAAGGTGACGTGTGCCTGACTGAGCCCATCTGTTTGTGTCCATGTGCTCGAGGAGCCTGCCTGTTCTGGATATGACGTGAACGCCTGCAAGCTTGCAGTGAAGAGCCCAACATGAGCCTGTATAGCACTAAATAATAACTTAGCATGATTGAAATCATGTCACACCCCGCTATGGATTAGCAGTGATGAGTGATTGTCATGCAGCCCACTGAGCAGAGAGCTGGAGACATATCTGTGTGAATCTGTCGGTAGTGGCTGCTGAGATGAGTAGTATTGATGTTCCTGCATCCAGAGCAGAAATCTCTCTAGTTCGATATCTCTTCTCTGTGCCAGTAGTGAAAATCCAGGAAACAGAGAAAAAAGAAATTGGAGACCGCTGCTGCAGTTGTTTGCATTCCTGCTCCCCTCCCACAAGAAAAAACTTTATAAATATCTTCAGACTGCATTGATTATGGCCTCCATCTCTTTTTCTTCAATAGTGCAGACTGTCTTTGCATGGTATTTTATTCAGGTACTTTATGTTTTTATAGCACTGTCTCTGAACATTAGAGCAATTAATGTTTACTTCTTTAGGTCTGACCTTAATGTTTCAGAATTCTTTGATTTGGAAGTCATTTTCCCATCTTCATGTCTCATTTAGTTTGATTTTGATAACATCAAAGATGAAAAACTGGCTGATATGACATGCAAGGAATATATGTTTTTAATGGCTGTATCCTGAAGGGATACCTTGGTTTAAGTTAGAGATATTTGAATTCTCATGGAGAGTCAGTTAGTTAAATAGTAGTTAAACAGCACTTAGTTTGAAAAGCCGGGAGAAAGAGTTGGAAAATCGGGGGGGCACAGAAGAGGGATTTTTCAGCATCTATAAAATAATTTAATCCTTAAAATTTTATATCAGGTTAAGCAGCTGAGCTGAGCAAAAATATTTCTGTGTCGTTGCATGCTTAGCATGAAATGTATCGCAGAAAAGATGATTTCTCATCATTTTTTATTTCTGGTCTTACTTTGCATTCAGTTTACTTCCTGCATCTGGTTCATCATCACTCCTGCTACTTGTTTGTAATTTACAGTAGTTCCTCAGTACTTACGCTCCTGGTTGTCCTTTGTCCGTTACCAGTTCATTGTGTTAGCTGTGTGTTGTTTTGTCCATCAGTCTTAAGTAGTTTTAAGTTGACTGTTTTAATAAAAATAGCCAAAGCTGAACTTGAACTTGTGTGTCCAGGCCAGAATTCCCATTATTCCACCGATGCATCAGCAGTCACATGTGCTTGTTACCAGTTTGCAGTTTGCATCAAATACTGCCAGCAAGTAATGCAAGCCGCATCATAGATGTGGATGGACTTGATTAATATGTGTCCGTTGTTTGCAAGAATGTAAAACCGTATAGCCATCAGGGCTTAAATAACAAAGAATAAAGCAGTGAAGTCTGGCTCCACTTTGAGTGCTAACAACAAAATGCTAAACTGTGCTTGTTTTCTGGTTCTTACAGAACTCCCCTGCTAATGACATCCTTACCAAATAAAACATGAAATCCAACGTCCTGCCTTCCAAATGAGCCACAGGGAGAAACTATACAGCCTCAAGTTGCCACGGTGATGGCCGAAGCATCGCCCCCCCCCCTCTCCCCATCAGACTGTGATTTCCTGCCTGCACCTCCTGACCTGTGCGCATCATGCGGCCACGGCCACAAGCTGGAGGAGAACCACGAGTACCTCTACAGGGACGAGGTGGACGATGAACTCACGTGCCACATCTGCCTGCAGCCTCTCATCCGGCCTCTGGACACGCCCTGCGGACACACCTACTGCCAGGAATGTCTCACCAGCTTCCTGCTGGAGAGCGACTTCTGCCCCGTGTGCCGCACGCCGCTCATGCTGCAGAGCTGCAGGAAGCCCAGCCTGCTGGTGCACAAGCTGCTGGACAAGCTGAGCGTAGCCTGCCCCTTCACTGAGCACTGCACTGAAACGCTGCCCCGCGGTGAGCTGGAGGACCACATCAAGAGCAGGTAGGCAGGAAGGAACCGTCTCTAAGTGACTGTTTTTATTTGTCCTTGCTGTCTGTGAAAACTAAAATGACCTACAGTTAGCACCCACTCTGAGTTTCCCACCCTTCTTTGCCCACCATCATTAACCCACAGCTCCAGTCCCAAATGGGAGGGCTCCTCCTCCAAGCAGGCTTTCATCTGAGCGGGCGCCCTTCCTCTGCTTATATACATCATTAAAAGGTTGTACTTTGGTTTCCCACACTCTAAGCCTACATTCATTAATGCTCATTAACACTCCTCTAGCCCAGATGCTGGGGGATAGGTGTGTCCCACCAAACATCACACGCAAGCGCCACAGCGTCTCCTTTTCATTTGCATTTCAAACCTAGACCCAGTTTGCTTAAATCTCCTGGAACAAAGAGCAAGTTTTTCCTGCCGCTCCCCCAGTCCTACATACGGCCATTTCCCATGCTGCTTCTCCCCTCACATCATCATTTCTACTCCATCTTTCAGTTCCCCCCACTCTTTTTCCAACATGCGGTGTGAGCGTTATAATGAGGTGTGGATCTCTGAGGCCGTTTCCCAGGAGGGTTCGGCTCTTCTCCCGAAGTTTAAGAGTGTTATCTGCAGAGGTGAGGGAGGCAGATCCGGGGAGATGGCTCTACATACTGTGTGCAAGAAAAGGTTTTTAGTAAAATGTCCATTTTAGCACTTCTATCATGCCCCCGTGGATGTGACTTTAACTTGCTTTTCGGTTGAACAGATTTTGTCTAACAATCCTGCTAAGGATTCTTGAAAAGACTTAGTGAGCATGCAACAGTTTTAAGTAAAGACTGATGTCAGACTAATGGAGCAAATAGTGCGAGTGTGGCAGGGAAAGGTCAGAGTGGCGATATCTATCAAGCAAATGTCAGATAGGGGCACAGGAGACTAGTTATTGCAGTTTATTACCATGACAACGGTTTCTTTTCAGTAACACCACTTGCAATAACAAGAATTTTACTATTTGAACAGTGACTGTAAAACTCTGAGAAATTTCACGCAAACCTAACCTCAGATGTTACGTAACAGCTCTGTAAGCAACCACAACATTTATCAGGTTGTATTTTTGCAGCAGTGTGTTGTAATTTAATGTACAACTAAGTCGAAAACACACTTCAAACCTTCCAGTGATCCTTCTGTGTGCTACATGAAACACATCCGCATTAATTAGGTTTCTCTGTCTGCTAATTGCCTCTCTGTCTCTCAGCATCTGCTATATTAAAATCACTGAACTCATGTCGAAATTAATTCCAGCAACAACGCTTCCTGTTGCAGAGTCGGAGCCGTGATGTGCTCAGCAAGTCTCAGCTCGGCTGTTTGCTTGAGAAACATTTCCCCATCTCAATAACGATAAACACTCCGAATGAGTATAATGGGAATAAAGCCTAAGAGATCAATTTCACAGCCTGTGTACATGACATCACTCTTCCCTCTGCCTGTGCTTTTTGCAGCTAATGATAACTCACTACATCATTTTTGGCTGTTGCTTCCCTCCAAAGTCTGGCAGTAGATCAGGAGCTGTAATGACTGAGACAGCCACGCCATCTGGTCAGAGCTGATTTCATACTAATCTAATCATTCGTGACCTTTATTGGCCTTTGGATGGAGGAATCGACTTTCTGGATGCATCTACTGCAATCAAGTGCAAAATCTTTGCTACAGTGTGCAATCTGTGGTATTCTTGTTGGCTTCCTTAGTTTGTGCTGTAAGGACTTGCAAAGAATTCAGCCAGAAAGGTCTTCATTCCTCGGCGGAGGTCTGTGCTTTTCTTCTTTTATAGGCACTTACAAGTCGATGCATGTGAAAGAGTCGTCTCTTTGTAAGGCCGGTGTTCATGTTAGTCAACTTCTTCCATGCAGGTGTATGTCGATGAATATTATTGCCGTGAGGATGTTGATGCTTCTTTCTACTTGTCCTTTTTGGAAAAATATTTAATTAGCATCCCTCCAAAAAATAAAAAGGAAAACAGAAAATTGTGGAGAAGCGGTTGAGTTGTGTTAAATGACTGCTTGAGCGCAGTAAAGGTGCAGCCTCCTCTTATTTCGCTCAGTGAGTCAGAGCATGTTTTCCTCCCATAGCGGTAGATAGAAATACACAAAGTGGTCCCACAGCAGGTATTTACAAAAACACAGGAAGAGAGAGGGGAAACTTGTGGCATACTACTTCTTTAAAAGATGTCAAAACCTCCTTTCTTTCCTAACTAAAGCATCTGCAGACATCAAATCTAAATTGATGTAGCACCTTTGAAAAGACATACTTTGTGTCTTTTCATTGACGAGAGGCTGGCTGTTGTTGGTGGGAAATGGAAAGGGATAATGAGAGCATGCACATATGTGTACATTACGCTGCATTTGAGTGCGATGAAGTTGATGTGAGTGCATGAAACGACTCCTGTGGGGCAGGCCGGCTTCTGTTCACAAAACTGCATCCTGTCACAATCCAATTACGTTTCCATTTCCTGCATGCCCTGTTGTCTTGTTGATGCACGCTCTGTTCAAATACCGCAGGACAAGGTACGCCACGGCGTCCGAGCACGCATGCATGAACACATATGTGCACGCAAACAAAGCGGGCCTGTAACCGCACCGCCTCCGTCCATGAAATATTTATTCAGACGCAATATTTACACCGGTTAAGTGACTTTCTCCGGGGCAAAAGACAGAGTTATAAATTCTGATAACAGGGAGGGAAAAAAGGAAAGAGGAAAAGTAAGCACAGGATGGGTTTGACGGTCGGATTAAGATAAAATGGTATCAACATAGAAAAAAAAATTGAGTTTTTCCATGCTTAAAGGTTTTTTAATCCCTTTTTGCTGCATGTTTACAGGTGGATGGAAAAGATAAAAAAGGTTTAGGACAATCTTGTAGACAGTTGAAAGAACCTCCCTGCAATTAGCATCTCTCTAATGTTCTTACAATAAAATCTTGTTTGAATTAAACCTGGTTACACCTAACACCCACCTCCTCATCAGACCCTCCCCACCTCCCAGTTTCCAGCTCCCAGTTTCCAGCATGCTCAACCCAAACAGGCTGTGATGCTGAACGGGTTTAACCTCTGATATAATGCATCACCTTTCATCTTTCACTCTCTCTATGCATGCTCTAAAACTCGATGGATCTGTTGATGAATGACTTTGTAAGCGAATCAAACGTTCACTCAGCGCATTAAAGACTTACTCCAAATCCTCCTCTTTTATCCTCATCTTTCTCATTCATGTCACTCAGAACAACAAGCTCCCATCTCTGCAGAGAATATTGATTTCCCGGTGTGTTTTGGTCATGCTCTGCCCTTTTTTTCCCCGTTTTTTTTTCCACTCATGTAGGCAGATTCTTCTGACTGATCAGACCAATCTGCTGCACAGGGATCGGCCCATTGTTGAAGACAGGTGGAGGGTATGGAAGGCAACACTTTCTCTCCCTCCCCTCTATCCTCCCCATCCTCCGGCGGTGTGTGTGCGGGCGGAGGGGAGGTGAATGCAGAGGTGGTACATGCGTGCATGCGCGTCTCAGGGTGTATGTGTGTGCGCGCATGTGGAGAAAGCAGAGCCAATCAGAGCGGCCCCAGGTGCCTTCACCCCCGTCTCTTTGTTTTGGTCTGCTCCATCCCCCCCTTTCAGTGGTTTCTGCTGCAGTATAAGTCACAGCCTGCGCCGTTCTCTCTGACATACACACACACACACACTCACAGAGGGAGACGGACATGGACACACACGCATACGAGCACAAATCCTCTTACAACTCGCCAGTGCCCAGAGCAGATTAAGGGGCTGCACATCTCAAATTGTATTCCAAATGTGCCACCTTTGCATGGGTCTTCCTCTTCCTCCTGCACTTTCTCCTCCTCCTGCTGCTGCTGCTGCTGCTGCTGCTGCTGCTGCTGTGCCATAACAGGACTTCTCATCTGCACCTTCTTCTGGGTGCTCCTTCCTCTTCTCGCTCCGTGTCCAACCCTCTGGCAACCGGCCCGTTTCGCCTCTGCAGCTGAGATGACCAGGCAGCCGGCTCCGGGCCGAGGAAGAAACTCGCACGGGCAGAAGTAGACAAGGGG
>JAVQJG010046941.1:0-22243 GCA_036024015.1 Craterocephalus amniculus
TCCTGTCTGACTCGCTCTACATTGTTTACTTTATTTAAACAAAACTTTAACTTAAAAATAGGCTACACAAGTCAGAAAAATGGCAACAATTATTGTTTACTTGCCTAGATTTCTGTTGCTATGGGTAACATTGTTAACGTGAACGCAGCGTGATTGCATCACCAGACTCACATCTGTGAGCAACGCAGCTGCCAGCAGAGGATCAGACGCGCATTTTTTTTTGCCGATGTGAAAGGAGCCAAATGCCAATTGATCGCGGGTTAACGCGGCTTTGAAAAACCCGCGTCGACGCGCTAATTTAAGTGTGAAAGTGGTTTAAGGGTTCTAACAGGCCCCAAAACAACAGATTTCAGTTAATAACCTTATAAAGAAATCTTTTCGTTCTTTACCAGAACAGGAAAACACTTCAGATTATCAGCTTTGCTCACAACATGTGTCACAGGTTACTCACCCCAAACGTATCTTCCTCAGGTTTGTTCTCAGCAGTCGGAGTGGCTGGAGTTACTGGAAAAGACAACAAATCATTGTCTTGATACCTCTGGTGGTAAACTTAAAAAGCCATTACAACTTATAACTCATAACAAAAAGAACTTCTCTGATCAGCAAATTGATTTAAAAAATCATATTTCTTTCTATATGTCAAGTAGAAATGATGTCCAAACAATCCAATATGGCAAGCTGCCCTCATGTTTTAAAGTCTCACTCTTTATAATGCTTAAAGAGGCACATCTTTGGTCATGAAAAGTAAATTTAAGAAAGTCCTTTTAAACACTGAACTAAGTGGTTTAACTTTAAAAGAAAACTAAATTCTCAATAATAATAAGAAAGCATGATATAAGTAAAATATTAATTATTATTGTAGTCTGTTCTAAAAACATTTAGCAGCTTGCGGACAAAGCAGCTTACATCTAAGTGAGAATAACATAAGCAAGAAATCAAACAGAGGGGACATCATAATTAAGTGCTAGTCAGACGCTGTGCTAGTCAGATGCTGTGAATCCATTTGGACAATAATTGAGACTGATCAGTCTATGCATGTTGTCTTCCAGAAGGACCTAATAATATAATGATAGCTGCTGTTTAACACCACTGAGACTATGTGATTTAGTACTATGATATATTCTTAGAAACAGTACTTACCATAATCATAATCCATATCTGTATAAAAAGTAAATGTGACAACGAGAGGAAAACAATCATGACAACGGATTAGCATTACAGTCTAAAATAAATAATAGTGACTAACATTTGAATCACTCCTTCCTGAACAAAGACATCACCCTGCAACAGTTTCCCTCCCTGATTTGGATAATTTGGCCAAAAATAATTTACAGAATAAAACACTTCTACATGCATGCAAGCTGATTTACTCAGGTCAGTCTGAGTTTGTTCAAGGTAGAAACTACCTCAAACATTTTTTCATCATCATTCCAAATCCAGTTTTCAAATTATGAGGTAATTTCTTTCAACACTATACAGACATCTGGTGGAATGGCCAGTCTTATGTTGGGCAAACTTAATTTAATAGTTCGTTAACTGTTGTTCCCAAATCTAAGGGGATATTTTTGTCATGTTTAAATTGTTTATGTGATTACCATAAAAAGCCTTATCTCTGCTTTTCTCCCTGGTTTTTGAGGCCCTAATTTGGGTGTACCGTAATATTAGTGGTTTTTAAATAATAGACACAACAGATTAATTTTCTCTGTGTACCGATGACATTTCAATGTTTATCACCAAAGTCCAGTCTAGTCTTCCTGTAATCCTAGATTCCTGTAATTACACTTTTCAGCTGTGATTGGACAGTTTCAACACACGGCTTGGGTGGGAGTGTCTGAACCATACCAAGGGCTTACAAGATGGTTCTGTTTCTGCAAATAAGAATATGATGCCCACTGACAATGATAACAACTCTCATGCAACAATAAAACATTTCAGGTGTGATAGTCCGTTGCAAATATTTCTTCTGAACTCTTCTTGAAATGCCCACTTGATGAGACAGGTAAACATTCCCTGCACACCATACATGCATAAAATGATGCTTGCCATACACAAAATAATGACAGTTTGCCCTCTTGTAATTACCTTGGCAGAATAGCGACCACAGAGGCTGTGAATCATCAGTCTTTGATTTTTCTCTACCAGCTTTTGTTGACTTTAACTAGGCTAACTTGCTTCCTTATTAATTAAGAATATTGCTAAGATTATCTCAGTTCTAAAATCTATTATCATTATTTAGAGGAAAACATTTACATTATTATTTCTCAAATAAATCTTTGGGCCTGAAAAGTGGTTTCGATAGTTTGTTTCATTCTATAATTCTGTCCTTATTTTTCTACAAAGATTTGAACTTTCAGAGTATTTAATCAATAGAGAAAAGTGTGAAAATATTAATGTCTGTCTGAGATAAGTGTATTAAGTGTGTAGTTTTAGGCCGCATGTCTTTTATCTCTGAAACAACAGGTACTGTGATGAAGGGAGCATAAAAGATGACCAACATGGACTTTTCTGGAAGGGCTTAATGTGGACCGACCTGATGCAGCCGCTATGGAGTATAAACCGGCTTTAGAGTCAGTTATCATGTTTCAATTAGATCTGTTCTGATCCTCTGCATACATATATACATATAAATATATATATATATATATATATATATGTATATATATCTGTGTGTGTGTGTGTGTGTGTGTGCGTGTGTGTGTGTGTGTGTGTGTATACTGCTATGTCAATTTTACTGAAAATAATCTAGGTATTAGTTGTTTCTATCTATTAATTGTTTTCCTTTTTTAAAAAATATGTCATTGAATTCTTTTGTACTCCACCATTTTTATTTTTGTTTTTCACCTTATTTTTTGCTGTGTCTATTAAATAGATCTCCCATGATATGCTTTGACCTGCTGAATATTTACTGATTTCAGTGTGTGCGGGAATTTTGTGATATTTTTTCCTGCATAAGACCTCTCTTGTTTGTGCCTATGCTGCCATGCTGGCCAGCCCCCCCTTATAAAACGGACAATTTGATCTCAAGAATCTACCTGGTATAACTAAAGTTTAATCAAATAAGTAAAAATAGAGAAATTACTGGACATTGTAATGTATTACAGCTGTAGATTAAACACAAACCCATAATATAATTGTTTGTTTCCTTTCTTAGGAGGTTAAGGCACTTAAATTTAAATATTTTACTAAGTTTAAATAAAATAACTGCAGACTTATTACCATTAATGTGTTCTATATAAAAAGCTTCCTAGCTCATATAACAGCAGATTTTAGATAAATTCAGCCAGCTTACCATCAAACGGTTTATCCAGGAAGTGGCCATAAATGCTTTTGTTGACCACCCCCAGGTAGTTGGTTGCCTCCAGTGTGTAGATGCCGTTATTGTGGTGTGTTGGATTTTTAAAAGTTAAACATCCCTCTATGTCATCCTTGTAAATATCCGTATCGGACCGCACATACTCAGTGTGAGAAATTTTCTAAACATGTAGGGACAAAAGAGAAAAAAACTAACAGAATGCCATAAATGTCATTGTCAATATTACAGATGTACATGGCATAACTTATGCTGCCAATTTAGCAACTTGAGCGGTATATTTAGCGAGTTTTCTAAAGTCAACAACTAGTCTATATAAAAAAAACATGCGAAAAAGTTCGAGACGTTTTCTGGAGTTCCTGGAGACCTGGAACATTGCATGAGCTAGAGCACAAACTTGATGCTATTCCTGATCAGAGTAGTAAGCTAGTTATCCTTTGACAAACTATGTAAACAAACTCTCTGTCCTCCCTGAACTTTCCCTCGCATTCCAGGCAGTGGAGTCTATTGTCTACTTTTTTCCCCAGAAATTACTACCACTTGAGAGCTTGAACTAGAAACTAAAAACTAAAACTGAAGTACTACTGACAATACTTACACAGGCCAGTCTTCAAAAAGCTTCTCTGATAGTGTGAAAAATAAGCTAAACCTGAGTGTTTAGCAAATAGCATTCATTCAACAACATGGCAACATTTAGGACAACTGCTCTGTGATGTTTGCTGCAGTGATATTAATCCTACCATATCTTTGTAGAACCATGTTAAGTTGGGGTGTGGTGAACCACGAACAGTGAACTCAATGCATGTGTCATGGCGGCGCTCTGGCTCCCTCAGCTTCACAATGGTGGGAAGAACTGAAAGGAAAGAAAAAACTGCAGACCACTGAAGGGTTTTTCTCTGTGTAACTACTAATACTAAGTAGCCTATGTTGTTGCAGCACTGAATAGAAATGCAGCAGAAAGGAGAAGAAAAGAGACACTGAGGTGGGATTGCTTCACCATCATTTACAGTATCATATCCAGGTCTCCTTTTTTACTTTTTTTTGTTTTAACAATTTCAAACCTTACCATCTTTATCTGTAAATTTTATTAACAAAAATAATTAATGCTATAATGGGGCTGAAAGCAATGAGGACCCTGAACCAGCAAAGTTTACACAAATAGTTGTATTTGCCAGATAAGATTGGAACGATACAGAGAAGGCCTACAAATAGAAGGATGTCCTCAACCCTTTCATGTTCACATTAAGAAAAAGCAATGGAAACTTTTTCTTTACTTTTTTTCCCTTTGGACAATAAACAAATATTTGATATGATATCAAATTATTAATGATAATATAGTAGCAATTGTTAAATTGTAATTGCTTGGTTTGGGAATAATAACCCCAAATCAAGTGGTAGAGATGCTGCAGGTAGAATTACTTCCACAAATGTCAATATGTTAATTCAATATAAATGTATATGTATAATGTATATATGTATAGCCTATATATGTATGTATAAAAAATACACACTTAAAAGTGCAGGGTGTTCCCTAATAAAAGTGACAGAAAACTTTAACAAACCATTAGGAACTGTATTTCTATTTGTATCTAATCATTTTACAACTAGGTCATATTTTTTAGCCATAGAACTAGCCACATTTGTGGGTCCATACGCATGGCAGCTGCCATACTTGTGCTATCATTCTTACAGTTCAGCAGTGTTTCTAAATGGACAAACAGCTCTGTGAGTGGTCTGAGCTTTATAACCACAGTACCAACTCTGTTTGATAGAAACTGGAATAAGTGACACCTTGAAATGACCATAGCATAAAAAACACTACTCAGTGTTTAGTTTCCCGTAGTTACTTCAACACTGTTACCTGAGGCCAATGGATCCACTCACAGATGAATACATGTTTGTGCCTGGAAGAAGTTTGGCCACTGATGGCCACTATACTTTAAAAAAAAGGTTGTAATTTTAATTAATTTCTTTGCGCATATTTATCCTTTGATGTCTAAAATTCTTAAACACTGGACACCCCCTTGACCAACCATGCACTGGAATAGATAGGCAAAGAAAATGATGGGGTGGAAGATTTGATATTCTACACCATCATAAACGAACAAGAAATGATTTGATCATCACTTTATTCTGCCAAGATCAGGAACTGGATTCTAATAATGGTGTGAACTTACAGTGCACGGTCAGCTGAATGGAAGCATTGCTCATTCCCACAACGTTGGTGGCGGTGCATGTGAGCAGGAACTTGTTGTCCTCTCGGCTCACATTGAAGAGGGTAATATTGATGGAGTGAATATCGTTGTTGTCAAGGATAGCCTGGAGGATAAAATAAGCATACGTGAGCAAGCAATTTGTTTACAGAGAACAGAAAGCGGGAGAGGGAAGAAAAAGTCAACAGAACACTCTTTTAGCTATGAGAATGATGGGTCATTTTCACACTAAGTGGCCAGAATGAGCCTTAACATAATTAAAACATGGATGTTATATTTGATTGTTTTCCTCATATAATCAGTTTTTGATCAATGATAACACAAGAATTTGATCACATCTGAAAAAAGTTGAAACAGGCAACAAAAGACTGGAAAAGGAATTGGCACATATCAAAAATAACTGGACAAGCATCCGACAACTAATTAGGTTAAATAGCAAAAAGTCAGTTACATGGCTGGGTATAACAGAGAGCAGAGTCTCTCAGAAGTAGATTTGGACAGAGGTTAATAAATAGAGGACAAACTAAGTCAAAAATGTGTGTAAAAACACAAGCAAAATTGTTTCAGGCTTGTTTTAGGTGGTTTGTGCTTGTTTTGGAAAAGGTTTGATCCTCAACTATGTGAATGAAACACCTACAGTATGAGTAGGTAACTAATCAGCTGTTCTCCACAAAAAATAAACTCACACAACTAGCTTTCTTCCTAGATATGACATAATCTAGCTGATGTTCCCAGAGACAGAAGCAGTTCCTGAAGATGAGCTCTATTCATTTTCCTTAAGGATGTTTCTTTTTGGTTAGGACAACTACTTCTGAATGAAAAACACTAGTAACTTAGCTTTTACTGCCATCCTCTCCTTCTCTTGATTAAAACCAGTGGAAAAGTGTAAGAGTTACAGTATATTTCTCTTTGCAGCTTCCATAAGACCTCATTTCATTTACTTATTAAGGCCAAGTTTGGTGTTCCAATTTAACAATTTCTTAACTCCAAACAATGGTCTATATTGTCACAGTATTCCAAAAAGAAAACAAACAGAGCAGTCATTGTCATATTATCAAAACTCAAAGTACCTTTTCCTATTTTTGTCTGCCTGATTTTTTTATTTATTTTTGTTTGTAAAAGTGTGTAGAATATCCCAATCAACATCCAGACATTATTATTTTCGGGACAGCCTCAGTTGTCAGACTGTGAGACAAAGACTTCTGTGAATAATCTGCAGATGAGAACAGGCCCTGTTGATCTGTGTTATTTCTACTAGAAATCATAAACATAACATTTTAATAAAATATCTTCCAGTAAGACATGGGTGTAGAGGGTCTTGTGACTCAGATTTATTGTGGGAAGACATGTGTATCGTCCCTACTTTATGTGCACTGACGGTGCGCAAGTCATCGACGGCCCAATCCACTTCAGGTACTGGGGATCCAGAACCGTCACAGATCGCTGAAACGTTATCACCTTCCACAATGGTTAGGCTGCTGTGGCTGACTCTGACAGCTGGCAGGTCTGGAGCAGAGAAACAAGTCCTGTGTTCAAAACCTTGTCTTCTGTTAGACCAGTGGTTCTAAACATTTCTGAGTTGCAACCCCCAATTTAACATGCACTGCTGTGCGCAGATTGTGATACTAGTTTCCAGATATTTGACTAACTTTGAACTGCAGGTAAAAGTACAGAGAACGGATTTTTTTCCAGATCTAATGACAGTTTACTTCACTGATCCTGCTGCCACGCATGTGATTTGTGGCAAAAATCTACAGAGACATCAGTAATGAGTCACGTGCAAAATTATCTGACTGTGCTCAGCTCATCTAACAACAGCCCATAAATATTGATCACTTCAAGTAATCAGTAGATCATAAACTTGTATGTTGAATCATTGAAAAAAACCCAGCCTTGTAGTCTATGGAACGGTAACAGCCTACCCCTGCCTGCAGAGCCGGAAAAGAAACAGTGACCAGGGGCCTGTACTACGAAGCTGGGTTAACATACCGCTGATTTCTCTCTTTTACCTGGGTTGACTTAACCAGACATCCGCGATCTTGATTAACGGTATTACGAATCAATGCACATTCACATTAAAGCGGGGGAGTCTGTATCGTCTGACCAGTCAGCAAGGGGATTCCCTGCAGGCTGTGGAGCAGCTGCTTAAAGCGACAATTTTCTTCAGAAATATAAAGAGTTTAAATCCAGCTGAAATTTCAGACTTGATTAATGTACAAATGTGTCAGATTAGGCGTCATAATAAATTCAACGGACAATATAAACGTACAGCACCCTGATCAGTTTATTACATTCCAGACGTTTCGGGCAGCTTCCTCCCTTTCCTTTATATTTCTTCTGTCTGATTGTTACCAACATAAATAAAATTATGGGTGGATTTCGATTACATTTTAAGTTTCAGAAACATAATAAAAAAGAAGTGGTTAGATTTTTGGAGTGACCCGGATACTTATCTGCATCCATGGAGTAAAAACTATATATTCTGGGGAGATCGGGATAATTTTACCTTTAGTTGAGTAAGTTAAATTAAAAATAACACCCACAGGCACTTGCAGTAGCTAAATAAAATAAGGTGGTGAGGTCCGCGTCCTCCGATTGCTTCTAGCTTCATGATGTCTCTGTGGCTCAGCGCGCCCTGTGAGCTCATTAGTGTTTGAACATTATTTATATGACAGCATGAAAAGAACAGAAACTAAAACTTAACTTGAAAGTGGTTAGTGAGGTTTTATATCCCCATTGAAATACTGTATCTATTTCTGAAATCGTTTTTTTTTTTTCTAAAGCTCCTCATGTGATCAGCGCACCAGGTGGGTAGGATGGACAGAACAGTTTCAAAGAGAGTTGATTGATCAGGAGAATGACACTTCCTACACGCTGATCTCTTATCCAGAACTTAACCTGGTCCGGGCCAGGTTAGGCATCCAACATAAGTTACCGGGGTGATATACCCCGATCAGAAGTGAACCAGCATTGTAGGAAAACCCCGGGTTAAACCTAAAGTTACCTCGATAAGAGAAATTCTGGCTTCATAGTACAGGCCCCTTGTGCGTTTACCCACGCTGGAATATAAACACACAGAGGCTCAGCATAGCCCCCGGGTCTGACGGCACGGAGACGACGTGCGAGTATAACCCCAGTTTTATATGTCACATTTACAAAATCAAACAAGAACTTATCCTAATAAACCTTATAAACACATTGAGGGTAAAAAATCAAAAATGTTTATCTCTGGGACATTGAGACCCCACAATTCTGTCCTCAATCATGTGTGCCAGTTGTCTTCTGCGCACACAAACGACTAAGTCTGAACGATAACATCAAGGTCGGTTGTACAGTATATTTGATACAAGTCGCTGGAGTGATACAAGTGGCTGTTTAGACTCCAGTCGCACTTAAAAAATCAGATACTGACCAGATTTGGAAAAGCTCCTGATGTGGCCGGAATGTGAAAAGATCTGATTTGCAGTAGTTTGAGTTGTTTACATGGCAAGAAAATATACTGTATGATCTGTGTCACTTGAGGGCAAAAATGATCAGATATGTGCGTTGCAGCTGTGACGATAAGCTTTTTTACTCTCAATCTTGCTCAGGCCACATACAGTTTTAAGGGAACTGGCTTGAATTGATTATGTTTGTAAAGTATATCGAGATTGCGTTGTTGTGAATTGGTGCTATACAAATAAAGCTGAATTGAACTGATTAATTCTGCTGGTGGTGAGGAGGGGTGTACAGCTTTTGATAGGAATGAATGAATAGAATTCATGAAGAACTGTGAGGAAATCCTGCTGTGGATCATCCAGGATATAAGTTAAAACAAACCTGCCATAAGGTAACCTGAAAAAAATATTGAAGCGATTACAATTATTGACAATAAAACCACTGAGTGCTCAGTAGCTGATCACATATCAAATGAACTTCCCACTGATGTGTTAATGTAGCAGTTTACACTTGTCCCATGTTGTAATTGATACAGTATGTTACTGGGTCAGGTTTCTACGTCAATACATAAACAAAAAGCCCCAGAGGGCCAATTCACACATGACACAAACACCTTCAGCAGATTAGTGGAGGGTAGCAGTTGAGAGAAGAATGAATTGATCTTTTCTTTTCAGAGATCCTCATTATGTCCCTGAAGAGCTTTAAAGGAATACGTCATCCTCAGAATGATGTACCTTCATTTCCTACTCACCCTCATGCTGATTTACACTCTGGAACACTTTTTTGATATTTATCATGCAGCCGGCGGTATGGGGAGATTTTCGTTCTGCATTGATTCCGTTACGGTAATGTTGAATGGTGCCTAAGCAAAAAGGTCCATGAAAGTCCACAAAAATCCATCCATCCATCCATCCATTATCTACCGCTTATCTGGGGTCGGGTCGCGGGGGCAGCAGCCTGAGCATGGAAGCCCAGACTTCCCTCTCCTCAGCCACATCAGCCAGCTCATCCGGGGGGATCCCAAGGCTACCCAGTACCCAGAGCTCGTGACCATAGGTGAGGGTAGGAACGTAGATCGACCGGTAAATCGAGAGCTTCGCTTTCTGGCTCAGCTCCTTCTTCACCACGACGGAACGATGCAGAGCCCGCATCACTGCAGACGCTGCACCAATCCGCTTATCGATCTCCTGCTCCATCGTGAACAAGACCCTGAGATACTTGTACTCCTCCAATTGCTGCAGGACCCCACCCCTGACCTGGAGAGGACAAACCACCTTTTTCTGGCTGAGGACCATGGTCTCTGATTTGGAGGTGCTGATTCTCATCCCAACCGCTTCACACTCGGTTGCGAATCGCTCCAGTTTTCTTGCCTTTCTTATATAATTGATCAGGGCCTACATTGTATCTGTACAGTGAAGAGAGGCTCAATCAACTAATGATGCTTTTGCATCTTTTAACAGATATGGTGGATCTCAGTTTAATCTTTAATCTGCCTCCTCTGTTGAAGGGAATTTAAATGACTTGCTCCTTTTGGTTCTTGTGTAATCTTTCCTTATGGTGGATAATAATACAATAATAATAAATAAATAATACTGTTAACTTGGCCGGATGTTTTGAGGGAGTTTTTCCTCCTGGAATCCTAGGACAGATTTCCAGGTGTTTTTATGTTGCAGGAGTTCACCAGTGTATGTATTTTCTTTAGAATTTAGTCACTTGATATTCCTATTATCTCTGATGCGGTAATTGATTTTCTTATATTTGCAGGCTAAAGATAACCAGTTTTAACTCTCTTACCAGATTTACTGGTAAAAATGTAGCCCACACCATGATATATTTGAGTTTTATCTTATACGTTTGAGTCACCAGAGTAAAGGGTAATACATAGTCTGTATTAACAGGACATTTTATCATTACACCTTTTCTGACAGTTTTTCCCAAGGATAGTTCAACATCTACACTGGATGTGTTGGGAATAAGAAAAACAACAGTCATGCATCTTTAATGCCTGAACCAGACAATTTGTAAAGTAGAAAAGTCAAGAACGAGAAGAGGGGAGAAAGAAAAGTACAATTATGGACGAAAACAAAAGAGTTCTCATAGTGTCACTAAGGTCTGTGCATTAGTGCCCCTCATTCCCTCAATCTTCCACATCAGTAACTAAGTGAAAACAAACGAGACATTGAAAATGGAAGTCATCATCAGGCAGGGACGGGTAATAAGACTTAACATGTCAAAGTGTTGATAAAGAATGTGATGATGAATTAAAATATTATCGGTCTTTGTAAATTAAATTTAATTAAACAAATTTTGGGGTCTTTATGTGCAGGTTCTGACATAGGAAGTCATCTCTAAAATCTTCCTATAATGTGAATGTGAGTACATTTGATTTAAAGCTGAGAACTAGACTTTTCATAAGACATCTGAAAATGTATTAATAAATTCATAAATTTGATAGTTTCATCCCCACTATACAGTATGTTTCAATAATTCATCGGATTAATATATTTTAGCCCATGGACACCACAAATCTGCATTTTTAGCTGTATGTAAACGTACAATCATAGCTGCTGCTGCAGCTCCCGTCTTCCCTCTAGGTGCCTCAGAAGTGCCAGGAATCCTTGTAAATCTGTTACTACTTGATCTACCGCCGCTGCTGTGTAAGGCATGAGTCAGTAGCCTACCACAGAGGCTACTCGCTTGACTCAGAACATCAGTAACCATTTTGTGTGCATGCCAAAAAAACAACACAGACACAGCACTGGGACTTCTGAGCATGTATTATGGGATGCATTAACATGTTTGCTCCCTATCAATACATAGCTGGATATTTTTGACACGAGCTGCTGCGGCTTACCCAGATGTTTCCCTCCAGCTGCCTGAGTCACACTTGGACATGCTGCAGTGATACAGGAAAAGATAAAAATTTTTATCTTTTAGGACTGAAGAGAGCACGAGGAGGAGGGAAAGTGACCTATTCATTCAAAAGTGAAAAGGTTATCTATGACAGCTGGAGGGACAGAAATGGGCCAGGTGTGTGTTCAGTCTCCCCTGCTGCTTTTGTCATTAAAAATATCACAGAGGGAAAGATAGACTGAGAAAAAGAAAGTGAGAAAGTGAGTGAGGTGCGGGGTAAAGGTCAAAAGGAAAATACCACTAAGGGATGGAATAAAGGAAAAGTTCCACTCAGGAGACAGAAAAAAAAGCATTCATAGAGGAATGCTGGGATTGGAAAAGAGGAGGAAGACAGTGACAGGAGATGGAATGGAAAACAGAATTGCTGGAAAGAAGTGAAAAGGAAGGATTGAAGCAGAATAAAGGACAGAAAGAGGAGCGTGCTAAAGAAAACAGAGCAGACAGAGAGAGTGCTGACAGACGGCTGAAGAGAAACAAACAGAAATCTGAGGTGGAGGTAAAAATGATCTACTGCTATCACACACTCAAAAGATCCCTTGTGTGAGTGTGTGTGTTTTTGAGTGGGTGTGATCTCTTTATGAATTGAGCAACTTTGACTTGTGGCTGTTAATTGTGTTGTAAAAGATTGAATTATGGTTGTAGAGATAAAAGAACATTGATGCTACTCATTTTCATGCTAGATTTGTGAGGCTACTATTAAACAAGGAACTGGTTAGTTTAGCTTAGCAGAAATAGCCGGAACTTACAGCTTTAAAAAGAATCCTAAAAATGAACTGGTCCAACTTGTAAGTTTATCCAGTGGTGACATGTGAGTGAACCTGCACATGAAGTTCAACAGGTTATGAATTAGACTGATCGTGTAGTAATTCTAAGAGATGGGTCATCTTCCACATTTAACCACACAAAGACAGTCAAAACAAATGATTTTAGTTTGAAGTTAAACATGCTTTTTCATCAAGTATGCAGCAAGTACATTATTATTGATTTTGTCTCACAGTTTAAAGTTTCATTACTCTTTAAGAAATTATGTCAATGTCAAAGTCAAATGTAGAAAATGGAGGGCAAAAACATCCAGAAAGCATGCATCTGTTCATTTTCTTCTCTATGACTTTCAACTACAAGTGAACTTTTCCTCTTTTTGGATCATTTAGCAAACCTTTCTTTGAACCTGCAAAGGTTTAAAGGAAACGAGGAGTGCTTGCGTGCGCTTGTGCCATACCAGTATTTGCATGAGGAAGTAAATTTCGGTGCCATCTGTCCTCAAGCTAATCGGAAATCTCAAAATGTGATGTTGGATTAATAGAGCAGTGACTTTCCTGGGCTTTTATCACAGGTATTATTTAAATATGGATTTGAATTAAGACTTAGGTGCTTCATTTCTAAAAGCTCTAACTCCCAAGCCCTAAAACTTAAAATACAATGATACATTTGATAATTGGGTAAGAAAATCCCATTACAAGGCAGAAACCTTTGCCTTGTAGAAAACCCTCTGACAACGGTAATCAAACAATCAGCTGTTTTACTCTTTCTTTGCACAATCGGCTCAAATGAGTGAAATAGTAATGAGTGTATTAATGTTTTTTTTGTAAATTTCTCCCTTCTCCAATCATGAAATTGAACTTGTTTTGCAGTAAGTCTAACTTTTTCTTGGCATTTTGGAGGAAACACTGCGACTGTACTTCCAGAGGAAAGTATTTTTAACCGGTGTGGCTGTACTGTAAACACCAGCCGCTCTGTGTGTTCTCACTCCAAGATTTAAACACGGCGGCCGACAGCAGACTCTGTGTGTCAGACAAAAAAGCCCAGAAAGAGAAAGGAGCATTAGGAAGCATAACATTGTCTCGAATATTTCCCAACTTTAACCCGGTGGTCATGAAGAAATCTCAGCAGTGTGGGGGGAATGATGCAGGAATGGATTAATGCAAAAAAATGTGAGTGAATCACATCAGTGGTAGCTTAAACATATGTTAAGATAATTTCTTGCTTTAATTTGAAAATTTCACAGTTCAGAATCATGTGTAAGACCCAAAAAAATCACTGCCATGTTTCCGACTTGGATCCGATGAAGTGAGCTGGAGCGCTTACCCCTGTTAGCACATTATTTCTGATTGGCTGAACAGACCACAGACTTGTTGACCTTCAGCTGCAATGCTGCTACAGCAAAGAGAGTTAAGGACTGCAGAGCAGCAGCAAGAGCATCATGACTGTGACAAAGAAACATGTCTGCATCCTTTTTGTCATGCATGTCAGCAGATTTGACCAAAACAGTTAAGCATCCTTATGCCATATTAGTCAGACTATTAGCCCCTCTGCTACAGTATGCATCTCTGTCACAGTCCTCCTTTGTTCTGTTTAGTATCAGCCAAGGTCTAAATTATATTTTGGCCACACCACTTTGTTTTGAAAAAGTCACTCTGGCTGGAAGAGGTGCAAATATAGCAACGCTCCTCGCCCTACTTGTTAGTATTCACACCTGCGTCACAAAGGCAACTTCTCTTCCAGATATGGGAATCGGCACACGACGACTCGGACCACCCATGACAAGAGCACATCCGCGCAGCCTGTCAGCCCAGTCTCAACCAATCTTCCTCCCCCTTTTGTTACGAGCGGCCCCCTCTTGCTGCCTCCGCTCTCTGACGCTTTAGCCACTCAGAGGGGAAAAGCGAGAACTGAGTGGAAGCCAGAGGTCTGACCACCGACGTCTTAAACACAATGATGACTCTTGAGATTACTTTTAGACAGATAAACGAACGTATGAACTCCTATGCAGCTGGGAGTTGAAGAGGGCGAGAAGAGCAAGCAGCATAAGGCCCACCCAGACACACAAGCCCTCCATCCAACTTTCCTCATTTGAACTCGCTCAGTTTCCTAAAGGCATCTCAAGACAGAGCAGATGCACCAAACAAGAAAACACACAGCATGCGATCCTGATTATTATCTGCAGTATCAACCAAACACACACAGAATCAACAGGATGTTTTTCCTTTTCCTTCTTTAAGTGGGTTAGTGTGTCTGGCAGTATATCTGGACTTCCGGTAAACACATGCACACTTTCCCAGAGAACAGGCCTGCAATGCTCAAAGCTCGTGTTTACCTTGAAGTGCATTTCTCAAATAAAGACAAGTGTGATTTTCCGATCTCAGAATGTGTGAAAGGGCAAACTATCAGCCCTTTTTTACTACACAACCACTTTACAGCAGGTACTTGAAGGTCCCAGCAGAAAAATGTAACTTTTTTTGGAGTAATAAATGCAGATGCAGCTTTAGATGAATCTTCATCTGTGAATGAAGAACATTCCAAACAGCATCATCTCTTCTTCTACCTGGAAGAATGTGACGCAAAGTACACTTCCTTAAAATCATATAATAACCCCGAGCTGTGTAAGCTGGGCAGCTGTCAAAACTTTTGATGAGACAGATAACTCTATCAGTGGAGGCGACACTTCATCGGCTCACATAGGAGGCGCCTGGCTGCAGCCTGTCATCAGCCGCTGCCGCTGGCAGTGATCGATGTGAAGCGTCAGCGTGAACAACTGGCAGAGAAAAACGTCTCACCTGGTTCTCATCTCCACCGAAGAGGACAAATAAGAACCCTTGACAGTTTTGAATCACGGACAGATTAAGAAGAGACCTCAGATGAGGACAAACAATAGACAAGTCTTGCTAATGTTTCTAAAAATTCTGTATCATTAACACTGACTGCATCTGAACCAAGGCAACCCAAGGATGACAGACAGCAAGGTGATGTGCTGCAGAAGTTGCTTTAATTCGCTAATACTTAACATCTGTTTGCACTTAACAGCAAAACTGTGCATGTTGAATCAAGGAGGATTTGTTTGATTCAACTTGAACTATATGATTAAAGCAAGGCAGTCATGTTTCATTTAAGGGTTAAATTATTGCATTTCAAGAAATTCATAGCTTCAAATTTAGTTCATGAATTTTCTCCAGACTGGTAGGCACAGCTTGTGGTTATTTCTCCCAAATTAATTTCAGATCATTGCATGATATATAAATAAGAGATCTTATGTTAGAACAATAAGGAGGTGCTGATATATTACAGCTAGATGAGCCATAACTGATTTTGACTCTTATCCAAAATTAGTTTTGTCAATTTGGTGTTCTACCTTTTACAGGTTGAGCCAAAGTGCTGCAGTCTTTCAGTAAAACGTGACGCTTCTTTCACCAGGATTAAAGCTATTAAATGTGACTATTGTTAAAATGCAAATAGAGCTAAAGGTCCATCGGCCTCAGGCAGCAAAGATGATCGTCTTAAGATTCAACTGGATTTCCTCCATGATTTCCCACAACAAACACCTTTTCATATAAGACCAATCCCCTTTTTCCACTTTGTGTAATGCCAACCCAGGCACATCATCTCCTTTTCATGTTGTGCCTTTCTCTGTCTTATTACAGAACTGTCCCTTTTATTCTAACATTTCAAGCACCTAAAATGCTAGAAGAATAAAAAGCTCCAAATTTGGGAAACACCACCCAAGTTTGAATTTGTTTAACCTCTTGCAAACAAGCCGACACACGCTAGCACTATTGTGTGTATATAGAGGTGGGGGTTGCATGTGCACAAACAAGCACAAACTCATGCACTGCAGCTATGCACACACACAAACACACAGTCCAAACGAAACAAGGAGAGTTGGTTAATGTGTAGGAGTAATGACAGCGTTTACTCAGTCCCCTTTTTCCTCTGAAAGGCATGTGAGTAAAGCTCTTAAGGAACTACACAACACAATTAGACAGACTAATTACCCCCTCCATACCACCCATTCCTTACCAACTCCGACAGGCTGGGGCAAGCAAGGGATTTCTTATTGCCTCTGAGCCTCCCAAAGACAGATATCGTATGGTGTACAGATTGCACCCTTGAGGCAATTTAGCTGATGTTCTGTCAATAGGAGGCTCAAGTTCTGTGAACTAGGACGAGTATGAGAGGAAGGGGTCAGCATGCCTGAAGAATTAGCAAACAAATCAGTTTGGGGTAGAAAGATCTGTAGGAGTTTCTGTATGATGATGCACAGATATAGACTAAAGCATCCAACTTACTGTAGAACCCCAATCAGCAGCAAGATCCAGAAGACACTTAATGCACCACTGGAGAGTTTTAAAAACCAGTTATCTGAACGAGCTTAGAGTAAAGCTTCAGCTGCCAGTTCAGCAACAGGTTAATGATGAACCCCCCCCCTCTCCCCTCTCCCACTTTGCAGTCACCCTGCAGGCGAGTTGGACTCAGTCACAGACACACTGGGAGGATTTAAAGGCAGGAAAGTACTGACACAGGCTTTGATTTCTCTTGCCTGCGTTTCCTCTGGGTCATGAGGAAAAATCAACAGCTTTGCTGGGAATCAGAAGTTTGAGAGAAAAATAATCATCAAGCTTAGAAAAGATGTTTATTGTTCTCTGCAAGTCTTGGGAAATACAGAGAACCAACGGCTCTTTGAAAGGAGGAGGAGGGATTAACTGACCAAACAGGAAAGTTTCAGTTTGTGCTCTGACAGCTGTGGATGTGGGATGGGCCACGGCACTTCTCAAACTATTTGGCGGGGAGGTTTGAAAACTCCTTCCTCCTCAGCGCGAAGCAAAGCTGCCTTTACCTGCAGCTTCAGAGAGTGAATGTAAGCTTTACAATAGTAAAGAACAACACAGGAAATGGTACTAAAAAGCAAGAAAGGACACGGAAAATAAAGTTCCCCTGATCTTCGCTTACTTTTCCTGCCAGTGAAAGGCAGACATGGACAGCAAGCGCAACGAAAGCCAGCAGAACATACCAGAAATATGTGCAGACTAATTGGATACAAGGATGAGGTAAGACATAAAAAGTGATTCATTACTCATCTGGTTTCCCATCTTAGTCTATGATGGAAAAAATGAGAAAAAAAACAGCTACATCATCCCAGCGCAGCACATGAGTCACCTCTGTGTGTAACTCTGCAGGAGACACCTGCTCAAACCCAGAGGGGACAGAGAGCATGACAATCTCACAGACAGCCACTGTTCGCTCTTTCATCCCTGACAGCCGTAGTGTCACGGCGCTGTGTCACCCAACAAGTGTTCATCTTCACTAACCTTGCAGATCTTGCTCTCCTCTGTCTCTGCTCTGGACTTCACTTCAGTCGTCCTCTCCTGCTGGTACTCAGACTTGACTGACAGCTGGCAGGAGAGCCCTGGTGCAACCTCACAGGGCCTGAGCTCCTGCTGCCGGGCCATGCAGCTCTGCGAGGCGGCTGCTCTGACAGCGCTGGGGATGGGGAGTGCGGTGTGCACCGGCTTGGTGCTCACCACAGAGGGTTGCCTCAGCTTTGAAGCCACACCAACTACTGGCATTGTTACCTCCCAGGCAAAGGAAAATAACACTGCAGTGGAGGAAAAGTTGAAGGGGGAAAAAGGAGATCAAATCTGCTGTGTCTCTTCTGAAGGGGAGGAAAAACAAAAACAAAACAAAAAAAGGAAAAGAAGAAACAGCAGCTGCCTCTCAGAGTGAGAGGAAAGCAACTGCGCTCATTCTGTGGCCTACAACGAGCAGAACTCCCAGAAACTAAGAAGGCTTCTCCCTCCTCCCATTCACTCCCTCCTCATTCTCCTCCCACATGCAGCACAGCTCCCTCCCCTTCCCTCACTCTCACTCTCCCTCTCTTTCACTGTCAGAAGTGCACCACAGAGTCAGCGAGAGCCATTCAAGGGGGCATGAACTCCTCTGGAAGGTACAGCCACAAGCAGCCAGCATAACCCTGATTACAGGGACCTGGTTTAGTGTGTTTACTAAGAAATAGGCTTGCTCCTTCTGTGTGTATCAAAAACTGCTTTTGTCTTTGATGAGTGAAAAAAATCATAAAACTGTGAGAGAGTGAGGCCCTAATGACATGTCAAAAGAGAAAATTTAAGAGTGGAAATGAGAGAGGCTTCTTGTTGGACCAGGAGAGGGAAAAAAGCTTGCTACAAAACCAGTTTTTACTGAGGCTGGAGTGGGGCCTCTTTTTAGTCTTCTTGAATGGGAAAAATGACTCAAAATAAAAAAAAAGACATGGATGAATTCCCAAGTTATTTGGACCAATTTATTGCCACATTCTATTTAATTACAAAGAAGAAGAATCTAAACACAAAACTTTCTTAGATAATCTAATAACAGATAACAGCTCACAAGTTTGTAGACTATGCTGAAATCCATCCGTCCACACATGCTCTACTGTATATCCACTTGTTGTAATGCAGGCACCCATCCCAGCAGCCTATAGGTGAGAGGAGTGGTGCAGCCTGGACAGGTCATCAGTCTATCATAAATTTTCTTTTAGTTTATAGGCTACTGTCATATGACTTGATCAAATGAACTTGAACAGGCTTTAGTTCCATAAAGATCAGAAAGGTTTTTTTTTGCTGTCATATAATTTTAAAAGTGTTGTTGACTGCCCGATAAGGCCTTTTTAAAAGTTTTGTTCTTTAAAGCTTGGCCCTCTATTTAAAGCCTCTGCTTGAAAAATGCAAACCATGAAATTAGTAAAACAAACACCTTCAGAAGGAAAATGAATTTTGCTTTGAGCTGGTGAAGCTAAAGGTCTAAACCTCTATTACATCAAACAGTATCTCTGCAAAGGCCAACTCTCCAAATGTCTATTTGGCACAGCCTGTTCTCAATGTCCCCCAATTTAGGGACTTCGGGTTTTAAAAAGTCAAATATACACTTATCACAAAAAGATGCCTTTATTATCAGAGGTGCACATATCTCGTCCTTCAGAGCTACTACCCTACAACTTTTAGATGTATTCCTTCTCCAACACACCTGTTGTGTAAGTTGTGTTATCTATATGAAACAGTGACTGAAAGAGGTAGTCTTGATCAAGATGCCCTTTATCAATAATCTTGATATCCAGTGGTTCAAATACCTGATGTTACCTCAAGAGGCATAATTATAACAAAAGCTGGTGACTCCCAGGATGCTAAGACTGATTGAATGGGTTTACACTGGAGGGTATCAGAGCAGTGATAAAGTAGTTCTGATAAATCTATGCTAGAGGCTTTCAGAAGATAGATGCATGTTGTTGGGAGAAACGATCCATACCTAACTTCAATTGCATAACAAATGACCCAATTGGTTTTTTTTCTTCACCATTATTTTTCTCACCCATTTTGAAGGATCACTACGCTACTGAAAACATAAAAGTTTTACCCAGAAAGGCTACATCTGGTTCAGTTTAGACAGGCGAAGCAATGTGCTGAAGTTAACAGGGGCACACTGCACGGTCTTGGCAAACCGGAACTTTTTAACACAACCTTGTCCAGTAAAAAGAGCACATGAAGGAAGGAGAATCAAACACAGACCTTGTCCCACAGTTGTGACTTTACCACAAAAACACACTCTGACATACCAAAACCCCCTCAAACACATCAGGCTTATATTGTCTTTTTGTTTTGTAGGTGGGCCTGAACTCTGACTTATACAACTCACACAATCACATGTGAAGGTAAACTGTTCCCTGCAGAAACCTGTTAAGAATGGTCTGATTATTTTACGCACTGCTGCTTCCTTTTCTACTCAGTTTCATATGGCTTTTGGGTTTTTGCCCTGATGCTACTTTCTTCCACCCAGAATACCACCAGCTACTCCAGCATGTTTTCAATCATGCACCAGGGGCTATCATGACAAGCCTAAAACAACAGGATACCACGTGAATGAATGGCACAAGTCCAACCCTGACTGCAACCGCTGCTGCTCGCCCAATTACAGAAATAGGAGTGTGCTTGGCAGGCACCCATCTTCCCCCTGGACAACCTGGAACTGCTGGGACACATGTCTTATGAGGTTCTGGGGTGTTGAGTGTTAAGAACCAGGAGAGCGCAGCACAAAGACCAAGCTAACGACCGTAATAAAGTACAAAGGTGTCAGGCTAAGGTCAATGCTGTGGTTGCTAACCTGCTTGCTGCTTCTCCGGCATGTTTCCCACAGGCACGGCAGTCCAGTTCCTTTGGCGGCAAGCCCAGTCGGCTTTTTTGTAGTTCAGATTTTTATTTAAAAGGTGTGATTATCAAAAAGAAAAATGATGCTGGGTTCATGTAGGGTGCTGGGTATCTTAATTCAACTACTTGGTTTAGTTTTGGTGGCACTCCAACCTTCTGTCCCCTGATGCTGGATTCTACTATAGATCCTTTCCTCTAATTAGAGGAAGTGCTCTGCTCTCCAAACATCTCAGGCGTTTGTGGCCCCAGGACACCACAGTGCTGTCTCTTAACAGCATCCCTACACATTGTCCTTGGCTCTTCCAAAACCAGTCCAGACTTATTAAAGAAACCTTGTTACTTACATAAATGTTCTAATACCTAACATTGAGCTCAAACAAGCTTGCACCGAAACCTCAAAGAAAACCTTTGACTCCTTTGGTGACAATTTATTTTGCAATTGCTTTAAAAGAAATCAGCTTACACAGCTAAATAATTACTTTTAGGAAAAAGGACATTCCAGGTATCTGCAGACAAAAAAGGCTTCTGTTGTAATTTTAGTGCTGAAAGTTTCTCATTTTACACCTGGGAATGTTCCAAAGTCAACCTTAGCAAAGCTGATCTCAGGTTAGCTTCCATCCACACGCACAAAGCTAGGTGGTCAGCACCTTTATGTTTGGCTTCCACAGCTGATCACTTTCCTATAAATAGTGCAATCGCCAATTATGTCTCGGCTGAAAAGTGGAGGGAACAAGAAAGAGGGGATGTTGATAAAAGGGGGAGCAAACGCATATATTGTGTGCTACAGTTAAGGTCCAATAGAAGCTCAAAGCATGTTTCTTTAAGCTTCTCTGCCTGAAAATAACAGAATGGGTAAATGAAAAAGATGGATCCTGTTGTGCAAGACTATGACCTACAAGTGTACTCTGCGCTAACGTCTATTTGAACCTGAATGGGACTATAATTTACTAAATTAACATTAGGTCACATTACAGAAGACAGCCCAAACATGAGTCAAACTGATAAACAAACAACTTCAAACCTCATTTTAACGTTGGACTTGGATCTGTTGATCTGTAAGGGCAATTAACCCCGGGAAAACATGTGAACTCATGTTGGAAACTGTGGTTTTAAGCAGTCATTCGATTTCTGTTGAAATCTCACAAACACAAACAGGAAGACAATAAAATGTGCTTTAAGAAAACAAAAAATGTCCAAAAACACACATGCATCTAAGGGCCTTTTCACATGGTTTGACCACAAATTTTGTCCATGTGAATGCAAACAGGCCGGGCGCGGCACGGGTGCCCCAGATTGGGAGGTAGTCCAGGACCCGGGCCACCCGTGCTCGAGCACGGATGGATGGCTTGTGAACGCAATCCGGACCGTGCCGGACGTGACATGTGGGCTACAAGCGGAACTGATCA